>JAYMSP010000953.1:0-38517 GCA_036897095.1 Plantago elongata | reverse complement strand
CTTTTTGTACAAACTTTAATTATTTCTTAATTTTATTGTCATGCACCATATTGTTAAGTATGGTGTTACTTTTTTATTATAACTTATTATTTATTTTTAATTATTTATTATTTGTGTTAATAGGTAAATAACTATTATTTATAAAAAAATTAATATGTCGTGGCATCGCCACAAGTTAGTACTAGTACGCATTTAAAAGTTGTAAAATTAAAATAATCGAAATATAGTCAAGAGTGGTCTCTATTTGTAGAGGACGAAAAATCATGAAAATCGATATAATTTTTATATTATATATTTAATAAATATAAATATAAAAACAAAATGAAACAATGGTTGTTTTTTGATCGGCGGATTCACCATTTCAGCCGATCAGATGATTGGCCGAACCGGTTCCATTGGAGTCCATTCGACCGGTTGAGTTGGTCGGCCAACAACTTGACCACTTTCATTGGAAGTGGAACTGCAAATTATGTAAAATAAACTTTAAGTTGTAAAACTAAAGTTTTAATATTTGAAATAAGGATTTACCGAGACTTTGGAAGATTTGAATTTCTTAGTCACAACACTAATTAGTGAAATAGTTGCACTTGGTGAAGTACATAGATACTCTAATGCTGAGAGAGTTAAACCAATTGTTCAAGGTTTAAACCAAAGAATAGTCACATGCTCACAATTTTTATTATAACTAAAGAATGTAAGATATAACTTCGGAGAATCTTTTATCACACTTAAACGTTGTAGCATGTGGTCTTGTTGACATAAGTGTTGGTACCTAGACAACAAGGTATAATTTGAATAGACTAAAAAAGTTATTTGTGTATAAAATATATAGAATTCTCATCGGGTACAAGTAATTGTTAATACTTCTTTTAAAGTGTTGCAGTCGATTTTCTAATTTAAATGTCGAGTGTGTGATTTCAGTGTACAAAGTAGTTAACACATATCTACATATAATTATCGTAATCAACATGGTCCTTTCTTAAGATTTAAATCCACCAAGTACTTGATAGCTTATGAAATAGTTGACTTTTAGATTGAGTAAGCCTCTTAATAGAATGTATTTATAAATGAAATAAAAATGTTCCAAATATTATGGTTACGAACATATGTATCACTCCTTCCATCTCATAATAAATGTCATACATTCAATTTATATATATCCTATTATAAATGTACTATTTCTATTTTCACAATATTTACAATCCATTTACAACCCTTGTGCATTTGCCCCTCAATATTTTACACTACACATTAAACTCCGTCCTAAAAAATAAATAAATATTTATTCAGAAACAGAGGAAGTACCTTTTATGAGGAAAAAAACTGATATTATACATACTCGTGCAAAACTTCTTACATTTTCAATTTTAAGTTGTCTCGCATATTTTCTTACTTTACATGCCTAAAGATTAAAGAAAAATAACTTTTATAATAAAATTGCTAAAAATACCATATGTTCATATTTTTTACTAAAATAAATAGTGGTCCCGGCGGGGCTCGAACCCGCGACCTTCGGCTATCTTAAAGCTCCATAAGACCAACGCTCTAACCAACTGAGCTACGGGACCAATACAAGTAGTCCATTTTCATGGTTTATAATATATTTAAATATTTTACCTAAAATTAAGTGTGAAAATACACGTGTAAAGTTCTTTAGGGCAGAGTTGATTACAACACAAAATATTTATTTTTTCTATATGATCATTTTGTTACAGAAAATTTCATACATAAGGTTGATGCATAATTTTTGATGAAAAGTTTAAATAAATAATAAAATATATATTCAATGAAAGGAAACTAAAGAGTACTTTGAGTGTTTGGCAAAATCGTGTAAACTTTAAATTGTTTAATATTTGGGATAGCTTCAAAAGAAGATTTCAAAAGAAGATTCGTTTTCTACGGAATTGGTCTAAACTGAACTTAATTGTAATATAAAATATAATTAAATAGAGTTGAACTGAACTGGATGAATTTGCAAATGAAGATAACAATACCTTGACAAGCATGTCTCAAAAAAATCAGGGAACATTCTAAAAAAAACCCTTTGAGATTAAGTAGTACAAAAAAAAGGATCAGATATGAGTTAATACATTATTATAGCTATGTGATTTATATGTTAGTATAATTATGTAACTCAGCCAAATATATTTTAATATGATATTGTAAGATAAGGAATCTCTTTCTAATAAAATTTAAAAAGAATCCCCACATATGATAAACCCAAAAAAATTTACGATACAATGTGCTTACGTGTGAAAGCGGCATCATCATAACTCATGAGTTGGTCCTGAAAATGATAAAGAAAATACATAGTGGATTAGTGGGGGACAATAAATACCAAATTTCCAATTCACAAAGTGTGTGAACTTGGAAGGAAGTTTTCTTGGGCAAGGGAAAAGGCGACAAAACTAAATATATATATGATAAGTACAACTATAGTTTTCAAGGGTGTTTATCAAATCAAAACTTCGTCAAAATTTTATAAAAAATTCTTTTAATGTTTAGTTTTTGTTTGATATCAACTTTGTTCGACCGGTTTGTAAACCCATTCATTAACAAACGAACACGAATACGAATATAAAATTTTATTATTCGATAGTTTTCGAACTATTCGTAAACAATATATTATATATATTGTATTTATATATTATATAGTAAGTAATATAATATAATAATAAATTTTACTCCATTTTGAATTGTAGACTTGTACTCGTCCTAATTTATATTATTTGTAGGATGAATGTATGATATTATGCGCGATCATGATATTCTTGAAATATAATTTTTAAGGAAACTTTTATTTTATTATATTTTTACTTTATTTTTGGAGTTTTAACAACGAACAAACTGTTCACGAACACGAACAAACAAACTGAACTATTCTCGAACAAAATCTTAACAAACACTAACGAACAAACAAAAACCTTAATGAATTGAACATGAACAAGTGAATGAGTTGTTCGACGAACACAAACAAACATGATCATTAAAATTCTTAACGAACAAACATCCGATAAACTCCCATGTTCAATTCGTTCGGTTCGATAAACACCCAGTGTTCAAAGTTTAAATATACATAAAATATAAAATAAAATGCTCACTCATATACTCACTCCATTCTGGTTTGGAAGTCCCGCGGGACCGGACACAAGTTTCAAGAAAAAAGTGATAAAGTAAGAAAGAATGTAATTAATTATAAATGTGATTGGATAAAGTAGAAGAAATAGAGAATAAAGTATGAGATATAATGTATAAAGTATGAGAGATATTTTCTATTTAAAGGAGTGGGACTTTCAAACCGAAATAGTCCAAAATGAAAGACGAGACTTCTAAACCGGAACGGAGGGAGTATACATATAAGTATTAATTCGTCCGTCAGATGTATTTATTCTAACATTCACATTATAATATGAAGTGAAATGTGTGATATTTATGTTTATAATTATAAAACTAATCTTATTGTTAATTTTTAATCCAATATAAATATAGGGCTACTAGAAGAAATCCAGTTAATCCAAGTTGATCTTGTTGGATTAATGAACAGATTACGCATAACGGCATACGTAAATCCATGTCAATGCCAATCCGTTTGCTGTAATAGGCTCCTAATTGTCAACGGTTTTGACATAGAAAACTTTATTTTCCCTTGTCTTTCGAACCTTTAAAAATACAAATTCCACACATCTTTTCAGTTCATATCATCTCATATAAACATATCTATCCTTCACCTTTTACACCAACCAAACCCACAACTTAGCTTACAAGCAACACAAAAATCTCCTTTTCTTCTCTTCTCTTCTCTTCTCTACCAAACCAAAACCAGACCATAACAAATCAACATACAACAAAGACAACCAGAAATGAAGCTCGTTTGGTCACCAGAAGCAGCATCTAAAGCTTACCTAGACACCGTCAAATCGGTACGTAAACTAACCCTCAACAACAAATTCTTTCTCATCGGAGCTAGACATACACGAAGCTGATATATATGTTTTTTCTTCTTTTATGAATCAGTGTGAGCTTTCCAATGAATCTAGCGTAGCGGAACTTGTATCAGCCATGGCTGCAGGATGGAACGCGCAACTAGTCGTGGAGACGTGGTCACGTGGAGGAGCGACCGCCACCAGTGTCGGGCTCGTGGTTGCAACACAACATACAGGGGGGAGGCATGTTTGCGTTGTGCCGGATGGAGAGTCGAGGGAAGAATATGTCGAAGCCATGAGCAGATCAGGGCAGTCGGGTTTTGAGGTAATTGTTGGGGAGCCGGAAGAGGTAATGGGGGGATTGGAAGGGGTAGATTTCTTGGTGGTGGATTGTAGGACGCATGACTTTACGAGGATATTTAGGGGTGCGAAATTGAGTGATAGAGGGGCAGTTTTGATCTGCAAAAACGCTAGCTCCAGAGCTGCTTCTGATTTCAGGTGGCGTTATGTTCTTGATGGCAAGTCGAGGATTGTGCGATCTGTATTCCTTCCGGTTGGGGAAGGGCTGGACATAGCTCATGTTGGCGCAAGGGGAGGAGGGTCCAGTGAAGGAAAGGGCAAGAGCCGTTGGTTCAAACATATCGATCAACGGTCCGGTGAGGAGTTTGTCTTTAGGAAATGATTTATGTACATGTTAATGAATACATATTAGAAAGGACTTGTGGTTTTTCATCTTCTGTAAAATTCCATATACTGTTCAATTTTGTATATAGCTTAATGAAGAGTCAGTTCAAATGCAAAACAAGGGGCAATAGAAGCTACAAAAGCAACCGACGGACAAATATCCCAAAATTCCTCCATTTCTAAATGATTGCATTCAGGTATCATAAAATGAGAGGAAAGATAACGGACACATCGAACATCATAAGACATAAGTCCACATAAAATCAATAGGATCCAATGGGTTGTCAAGAACAAATGAAGATGAGATGCAACAGTAGTTCCCAAATTATTATTATCCAGACTATCTACAAGTCAAATTCATAAAAATAAGGTACTCTATCGATGATAGCAGGTCTGAAAATGATAGTATAAACGATTACGTGGTCTTCCTTCAGTGGAAAACCAGCAACTGATCTAAAAAGCTAGCGGCCATACTTCCTTGATCTGGGAATGTTGTGTAAACAACAGCAAGAGAATAGCACCGAGCACATATTGATGATCGAAGGCGGAAATGCTGAGTTTTAGGCATGTGAATTTGTTGGACATAATTGTATCTCCAGAAAACTAATCCCAGCTAGCCTTGTTTCTTCGTAGTTCTTTCTTCTGTGAGTTGGATTTCTTACTCTCCAGTCTTTTTGACTCCGAAATAGCCGACCTTTGGGGTGACAAGAGAAAGACAACCAATCAACGCTTGACTTCACACTATGGCAAAATGAATCAAGTACATTCAAGTTGCTGAAATCAATTTTGTTTCTGTTGACAAAGAGTCTATCAACTACTCTCGACTACAGTTTGCAGTGAAATAAAAAATTTAATCAATAGTGACTGTGCGATCTATAAATGGACCAGAGCAGTAAAATATCATGGAGACCGGAAGAGGGAGAGATGATTGCATTGTAAAAAGATGAATTCTTACAACTTGGCAATTTTTTTGGCAGCCTCCTCTGAGGGAGGTGGTGGAACATATGAAGCAGCATCAATGATTGCCTGTCTCATGATAAAAGAAATCATTACATATATATATATATATATATACGTATATATGTGCAGAATATACTTTTGAACCCAATGCCATAACTAAAAAACAAAAGCCATTGATATTTTTCACATTATAAATGAAGACTATACAACCTTAAATTATTTTTAACATATACCTGTAACTTCTTTTTTTGTTTTGTGAATACCTGTAATTTCGCCAAAGCATCATCGGCATTGGTCCTAAAATTCAAATATAGGCGTAAACAACTGCTTGAGCAATGAAAGAAAAAGGGACACGAAATAAGGAGCATGCAGGTATTAACTTCTGAGATCTGGTTTTAGTTGAAGAAATCACAATCTCCCCATCCTTGTTGATCCGGTTCTTCTCCTGCAAATTATTATTTTTCAAAAGGGTGAGCAGAGATAAAATAATTCCAAAAGCATTAATTTCGTATAGCACTCAAAGATCTGAGCTCTTAATGTGCCATTTATGAGTTTTTCATTACTTCTGAAATGAAAGATTTTCAACCTAAAACACCAAGTTGGACAACGCATATGTATTGTTTCCATATCTGTGTCACTTAGCCGAGGTTCTGATACACAGTTAAACAGTAGGAGCTGCATGATATTCTTCGACAATTTCATCCAGAATTCTGTCTGCTTTATGGATAGTCCAAACTCCAAAGCAGTAAAAAAGATCATAGTAGCTTCAGTCATTAAGCTACCACCCCAAGCAACAAGGAAAAATTACGGACGAATAACTATTATGGAGCTAGTTTTGAATAGGATATCCATAAATTCTTCTTTCACTCTATGGTAGAATTTTTAAGAGAACCAACAGGATGCATGCTACTTCATGAATATTGGATGGATGTTGTAGAATGTTGATACTTATGTTGGCCACACATGTTAGTCAGTAACTCAGCATATAGTCATATACCAGTCATCCTGAAACCCTAACTTGGAACATCGTTTTGATGCAGCCAGCGGTGCAGTTTACAACTTGATCAATGCCACGGCCACGGGGCAAAACAAAATATAGCAGCCACACAGACGTGTAAACTACTTGGATACATATTCGTTCCTCATCACAGTTTTTACCGTATTTATTTGAGTTGTGGAATAAGAATTAAAATTAATAGGCATACAATAATAATCAACTTTTAATTACAAACAGACTAGCACTATATATAAGACAGATTCTACACTAAATACTTCATATGATATGACAGAGATTAGAATTATGCAAATCTTGGCACCTAATATTTAAGACAAAAAACTACATATATAATTTATAAATCAAGACTGGAAGAATAATAGGAAGAAACCAACTCACCATTTGCAAAATCCTTTCCCTCACCCTTTCACTTAGCCAATGTGCATTTTTAACATTAAACCGCATATCAACCTTTGTGTTCACTGCATGCACAAAATACAATTGGTGGCTGCAACACAAAGATCTTGAATTCCTTGTGTCCCAGGACAAGCTTCCCAACTGATTTTTGTTAAAAAAAATAATTTTTGTTTGACTTCAAGTTATACCAAATCATACAGTAGAGTAACTTATAAAATTATATTAATGAAAGTATAATGGTCACATTTTAATACATATAATTTCGGTGACTATTTGTCTATATGATTTAGGATCAATTTTTTAGTCAAATGAGGGAAAACAAAATTTAACAAAAATCAAATGGAGTTTTTCCCGGGACGTAGGAAATAGTTATTAGTGGTAGATACAGACAATAAGGTGTCACATACCTTTGTTGACATTTTGCCCCCCAGGTCCACCGCTCCTGGCATAGCTTAATGTAACATGATCTGCATAACATTACAGAGATCAAGAATCTCCAGGGGAACTAATTTAACTTGTAGTGAAGGAGTTGGGAACTAATGTAAGGTAGATTTTTCCCCAAAAAAAAACTAAAATTTCAATTTCATAAAATTAGTTTATATAATTTGATAATTTTACCAATACTTAAGATGGTTGTGCTTATAGGAAAAGATACAAATGATCTAAAATTTTATCAAAACAGAGGACCTATTTTGTTTTAACCACATTATGTTGTTAATAAAACTCTTTAGAAATAAAAGTATTGACAACTGGAATTAGGAAACCCCATTATAGGGGTGGTAAATCTGTTGATTGTACAAGCAATAAAAGTGACACTGAGCCTACAAAAACAGCCATGTCCACTACTGTTTTTAATATAATTTTTGTCTAAATTATTATCCACCAATAAGTCATAGACTATTCACCCCAACCCACAATGCCATGTCACATCACTCAACGTTACCATCGCCCAGCCCCTTATCTCAAGCACTACGTAAGCCCGATAATTTATCTTAACCAATTACTATAATGACTAAACAAAAGTGCACAAGAACAGGTACTGTGCACTACCAAACACCTTCTAAGGGCATATCGAGTAAGTCTTAACTTTCAGATTATCTTTCAGTACTTCAATAGTTCAATGAAGTATAATAGAACTTAGAGCAATATCTAGTTAATCTAAATACACAATAATCAACTTCTGGGAGAGGTCAAGCATGACGAGCAAAAAAAATCCTTAATAGCATGATGAAACAGATAGATATAAATTTCCTTTACACATTTACCAAATCAAGTATTTTTTTCCAAGTTCGACAACAATCTAGAAATTTTTTTATTGAGCATGTATATGTAGATCACTTTGTTTGGGGTTTTCTATAATTTCAAAGGGAGAACTCATTTCTTTAGAGTCGGTACAACAACTTGAGCTAGATGAAAGGAAACTTTCACATATAAACGAACCCCAATCCTTCACCCAGGAATATATTAGCAGATAAATAGTCCACTTTTTTTTTAAAGATAAGTTAATTGTTTTAATGTTTCTTCACTGCTTTCTACCCCTGTCAATCTGCCATGTTCCTTTCACTATTACAAGTGATATTAAAGCTCTTATTTTTGCAAATAGAAGTGCAACTTATTAAATGGGAGTGAAGGAAAACTTTCACACTGAACAACAAATGCAGAGCAAAATACCTAGGATACTAAATTAAAATTGTGTTAGTACTTTGTCACTTACTAATGCAGAATTCCTTAAGGATCAGATCAATCTAGTAGTATTAAAACTAGATTTAATTTCCCAGTCCACCTAGTTTAACTACAGGTATACTAAACCGATTGTGCTATTACTAATACAAACCCTTCCATCACCTTTTACAAAGGTATAGACTATAGACTACCAGGCGTTGCAAAAACCAGTCCAAATATAACTTCTCCAACGGGCCAAAAAAACTGAAAACTGAAGTTAAAAGGTAACATATGTGTCTCTACCAATCACACCCTTACGGAAACCACGAATATCATAGCAGCTCTTATATTTTCAAATATAAGTGCAACTTATTTAGGGAGAGCAAATGCACAAGAAAATACCTCTATTACTATTCTACTAAATCAAAATTATATTTATCAGTTAGTAATACAAAATTCCTCAAGGATCCGATCAATCTAATAGTATTAGTATCCACCTACTAGACTATAGGTACACTACTAAAAACATTTAAGGAAATCAACAAAATCACAATAGGAATCGGCTCGATACAAGTAATGCAAGTGAAAAATGTAAAATATGAATAGAGCAGAAAATGTAAAACAAAAACTAACCAAGTGTGATTTTAGGAATCGGCTCGATGCCGCCACCGGCAGCTTGATAGCGCTCCTCGGCTTGATAAAGGAGGCGCTGGACCTCGACTAACCTAGCAGGAGACTTCTTATCGACTTTACCACCACCGCCACCAGATTTAGTGGCTTTGCAGCGTACAGACGTGGGAAGAAAGGGGAGAGTGAGCGGAGGATGAGGGCGGGAGAAGACGGAGCGAGCGAGCATGAGCGTGGTGGCGGTTGATCGAAATACAGCTGCCATGGCTGCTAGTGCAGAAGCTTGATTATGTAGAGATGAATGGAGGAGAAATGACTCTTGTGTAGAAATTTCAGGAACGCTCCTGAACAAGACACCGTGATGGAGACGGGAGGTGGAAGGGATGAATCGAATTTATAGGGTTGCAGAATTTTGGATTTTGGGAATTGGGTATAGTATTAACATTTTCCCCAAATATATCAAATAATAATTTCGTCCTTGAAGCAATTAATTTTATACATTTAAAAAATATATATATATATATATATATATAAATAAAAATAAATATGAAATAGAAAAGTACATGTGGATCCAATAAAGTGTGTTTAAAAATGAATTATATTGTGAAAAAAATTATTATACTTTGGTGGAACGTTGAAAACGGAAAAATATTTCAATTTTAACAGAACGAAAGGAGTACTGTAGTAATAATAATTATGGTTGGGACATTCGTAGTTCAAAAAATAAATTTAGGAAGTGTTAGCATGATACTCTTCGCCGTTCAATCCTATATATTCTTTAGCTCGTTGTGAAATTGAATATATAAGATTTGTAATTGTATAAGATATGGTTCAAATGTCACCATAGAAGTTCTACGAAGCTTCTAGTACTGAGTTTTCAAAAGTTGTTTGTTTGAGCATTGTACCTTTGGAGTTAATTGTTCGAGAAATGTTTGAAACTTATTAAGGTGGACAAATTTAACTCAAGGAGAAGCAGTTACACGGTTGTCTTGTTCAGGATTAAATCTGAATTTCTCATTCGTTCAATGGAGCTTCTATTCTTAAGCATCCAATAACTTTGAGTTTGTGTGTTGTACCTTGAGAGCTAATTGCCTGATAAAGACCTAAGCTTAGAGGCAGACAAATTTAACTTTAGGGTAATGTTGTTTAGTTATGGATTAAATTTATATTCCTAATTATCTTTTTTCGTTTAATTTAAAGGTAATTGTTGTTTCGTTCAGGATTAAATTCAAATTTGTTATTCTCCTTTTTAGTTTGTAATTAAGTTACATTACGTGTGATCAAATTTTATATTTGTATTGTCCGAATATATTGTCCACTAGTCATTTTTGCGATTAAATTGCTAATAGGATATTACATGGAGGTTATAAACAATATGACAGTCATTCTTTTAATTGTATTATTTGTTTTTGAAATAGCAAGATCATCATAATATGATTTGATAAGAATAAAGGTGTAGGGGTCACTTTTTTTTTCCTTTTTCTATGCAGATTGTAATCGAGAAGTGCAGTGCGTTTAGTAAAATGTAACATGCATTTAATAAAGATAACTCTTTGGAATATAATTTGAATAGGAAATTTAAACTTTGTGTAAAAAATACAATTTGAATTAAATTTTTCCAATTCAAATCATATCGTAAATGGTATTTAGCTTCACTAGATCACCTTATAGCTTGCTATTTTCAAACGTTTGGAGCTTGCTTTATGAGCGAGGAGCTCCTTTGAATTTGCTCTAAAATTTCTCAGAACTCAATCTAATAAAGTGAGAGCACGCTGCAATAAATTTTAGAGCTCGAATTACACAAAATATAATTTTTTGAATTACATACAGGGATACATGAGTAAAACATTGTAGAACACCGTTACATACAAGAATCATAAAATTTTAGCACTCTTACGCGTTCACTTTCATTTTCACTCTCGTTCGCATTTTCACTTCAATTGATCTAGTTTGTAATGCCAAAATTTATATAGGTTTAAAAAAAGTTTAAATGGTTTGAAAACTATACCAACGAGGTGCAACTTTTTTTTAGTTTAGAATATATCCATAAAGAATTACAAAAAACACTATTATAATAATGATACACTGCAAAGCTTTTCAGTTTGTGTACAAGTGAGACAAAGTGAGAATAAAAGAACGTATAATGGTAAAGTAAATTCAGTATATATCACTACAGAGCAAACACTGAGGTAACCACACAAACTAACTTGCTCTAAATTTCAAATAAGTATTATATTAATAGTTTTCAAAGTTACTACCTCCATTTTTTATAAGTTCCACTTTTATTTTAACCGATCAACCATAATCATACTTAATAATAAACTACTCTTCAAATATTATGACAAAAGGAATATAAAATTAAAAATTAAAAATAATAGTATATATATATAGTAATTTTCTCAAATATTAATTAATTACAGCGGTAATTTATGATAAGAGTTGATTATGATTGACCACAAAATAGAAAATTGAAAAGGTGGTAAGAAAACGGAGGGAGTAGAACTCCCACCACTTGACATTGTAGTCAAGTTTCTTTTTGACACTTTCTTTAAGAAATGATAAATCATAAATCATAAATATTAAATAATGAAGAAATTGTGAGGGATAAGAAGGAATGGACAAAGAATGAAAAAAGTATGAAAGCTATTAAAATTCTTTAATCTATTTTTATTTTCAGAATTCTTTCTTCGATCAGAAAACCATATAGCACTCCTCTAAATTGAACAGAAGACCATATACCACGAATCTCAGTATCATATATCAGATGACCTGGGAGGTTGAACTAAAATATAAACACCAAAGTTGTCATAGTAGATCCTCGATCAGTATAAAATGTACTGTAACAGTAAAACTACAGTCATTGTTCTCTTAATTTCGCTCCAGTAGTTATACCATATAAGTATCTCAGTAGTCTAGGGGATACTCATTTAATTACCAGTACCAGTCCCATCTGAGTTATTGCGCCTTCTTTGCGGGTTTCTTGGCAGAGTATGTGCAGCATCTCCAGTTCTCAAGTTCCCTTGCGTGCTGAATCCTTCAGTCGAAGGTAGTGCCAGTCCTCCACTCCTTGGTCTCTGATGGCTGCTGCTTCCTGGTCCTGATGAGATTGGATAAAAGGGAAATATTCCACAATTGAGGATTTTAAACCAAAAGATTCTATGCATTCTGGCAGCTATAGAAGAATAGGATATGAACACACAATGACCAGCTAAACATATCATGGATAGACCACTCCACATGTTCCAGAAAGCATTGAACTCGAATAACAACACTCAGTTTCATAAAATGAGTTCAATGTACATTTTCAACATCCCTTGTTGTAGCGTTAAAAAGGTACTTCATCATTATGCTCTCCAGTTAACATCTAAGCAGGAAAATGCTTACTTTGATTTTGCAATTATTTCACTATTAAAAAAAAAATTAAGATGCAAGAAACATGGCCGGCATTGTGGCCATAATCTTATCCAAAAGCTCATTATACCATTCCAGTATATAT
Organism: Plantago elongata; assembly: GCA_036897095.1. Lineage (NCBI taxonomy): Eukaryota > Viridiplantae > Streptophyta > Magnoliopsida > Lamiales > Plantaginaceae > Plantago > Plantago elongata. The sequence continues at coordinate 25,754 of JAYMSP010000953.1, read as the reverse complement.
CAGAGTAGAGAAGGCTGGTCTGACTGGTCTGAGCATAGAACTTATAAGGTATTAAGGTCATTAGATAACTAACCAAATGTACCAGTATAGCTGTCATAATATCGACATTCCTGGCGAAGCCATAATCAGCATGCTAAATTACTCTAACATAAAGTACTTATCCGACACATTAGAAGTCATCAAGTATAGTTGAAGCTACATACATAGACATTGGACTAAGCAAAAATTGATTTTCAGGCCCAACATTAATATCACCTCAGTTGCAGAATCAACTTGTCTGTGAATAAATAAAATATCTATCACACAAAAATCCAGTGCAAGAAACTATCATTCCTCATTAAATCGCAGTCCCAGAAGAAAATGAACCAGAAAGAAAAAAGAGAAGGTATCACACGCAAGCAAATTAAGACTAGCATACCTGTGACTACTCCTTCAGTCAATCCCAGTGGATTTTTCCTGGCGTTTCCTTTCCATGCTTCTTCAAAATTTGCAAGTTCCTCTGGGCAAAAAACAAATAAGTTAGAAACTCCAGGAGATACTAGTTACACTGAATCATATAAACATCACCATGTCACCTTCATCAAGATTATGCAGTGTTTGCATCGTATCAACATAACCATCTGACTTCAGTTTGCGGGTTACAGAATGCCCCTGAGAGAAACCATCACCTAACAAGTATTAGATCCCAAAATTGAGATAAATGTCTGAAGACATAGTAAGACAAGAAATACCTTCTCGTGGATGCCCTTGGAAACCCTATGCATTGCTTGACCAGTAGATGCATTAGCTTCTTTACACTCTTCAAATGTCAACTAATAGCAGTAGAGTACCAATGTCATCATGTGCATAGAAAAAGAGAGACAGAGAGTAGCAAAAGCATAAATTGGCTAGTAAAGACTTACTCCGTCACTGCCTGCCATCCTTGTCCTAGAGGAAGTATAATAGGTACCATTTCCATATGAAATATTGGAGGTTTGGAAAGTAAAGCTATGGGATTGTGGCTGTGAGCTCAAGTGTTGCATCTGGTCTATTTCCCTTCTCTGAGGTATAGACTTACTCTTTTTCTCTATCAAGATACACAAAGTTAACAGAGATATGTAGAAAAACTGGATACCACAACATTTTGAAAGTGGAAGACAGAATCCAGCATACCAGCAGTTTCATCATCTGGAAATTCCACAAATGGCTCATTGCTAGATCTAGCATGCTTTCTTGGATTATGTAAATTTTCGTAACCACTTCCCTTCCCACCTTCCTCTTCATCGGAACTCAACTCCTCAATCACAGGCCCCCTAGATCTAATTTCCAGGGGGTGCTCATGTTCAACAAACCTGGTAGCAGCAGCATTCAAAGATGATGCTGGGTGAAGCTCGTTTTCGAGCAACCCATAAACAGCTGAATTCATAAATGATACTGGGGGACGCTCATGTTCAAGAAACCCAAAAGCAGCTGGATTCATAAATGGATCATTCATTAATGAACCTCCAATTGGGCCAAACATATTCGAGTCAAACATAGATGCCATGGGATTCCTGAAGAAGGGATGTCCGAATGGATCCATTTGCCCGAAAAGGCCAGTCCCGTTGAGAGCACCAAAACCTCTTAAACCATCAGAGTTGCTAAAAGGACCACCAGAGTTGCCAAAAGGACCACCAGAGTTGCCAAAAGGACCACCAAACATGCCAAAAGGGTCACCATTACCAAAACCCGAAAATGGATTTCTACCTCCTGACATACTTGTTGCTTGTTTTCAAGCCCTGGTATAGTCACATACAAAGAATAAAACTCATGAGAAGTGAACTTCTCGTAGTTAAAAAACTTTAAGCTCCAAAATCACACACTCATATCCAGTGAACAAATAAAAAAAAGGGCTGAGTGACACTCAATCCCAAAATCTACAGATAGAGAGCATCCCAGATAGCACCCAATCATCATAGAGATGAGTATTAACATGTAGCACCAATATAGTAACTTCTAAAGCCCTTCAAATTTGTTCAAATACCAGTTAGTACACTATCAAAACACCAGATTTCATCACCTTTATATGTCAATAAATCTCAATAACATTCCAAACGTGAAGCATACACGACTGATCTTACAAATCCATTAAAATCCAAATTACATGAAAGAAGATTAGCATATCTCTCTAGGGATTGACCAACTCGAGGTACTGACTAATTCCTCATACATCAAGTCACAACATCTCAATCCACACTTGCAAAATTTATTCAGGCTAGTACAAGGAAAAAATTCTCAAGACACAAAATCCTAGCTCCAAGCATCAAAATATGAATGACTTCATTTTTCAATAGAGTTAGACCATACATCATACAAATCAAAATTTCTATACATTTGCAAAAATGATTCTAGACACAGCCAAATGAAAACCAAGGATCACACTTATGTCTCTTAACAAAAATCGTATGCACTTCTTACGTCTGAAACACTTCTAAACTGCAAATAAAAGATCAATAGCACTGTATAAGAACTCATACACAATATCTAAGTATCTAACTAACCACTACATAAAATGAAATTCAAAAACCATACGACGCTTAATAATTTCCTAGTAACCTATGTCAAAGCAACAATAAACGCACCTATTGAGAGCGGAAATGATGCTAAAGATATACACAGCACTCGGAATTCGGAAAGTAATATGAACACGGAAGCAAATTGAAGAAAAGCAAGATCAATTCACAAACTTACGAACAGATTATGATCAACAACTCAGAATTATAAACAGAAAGAAACACGATCGATTATGATTTCACCACGTAAAGTTCACAATTGATCGGAATTGTATCAGTTTAGTACCAAAATAAATATAAAAAACAAAGGAAAGAGGTGAAGAAGGTAACCTGATCTTCGGTGAAAATTCAGTTGATGTTGATGCTGATCGATGAAAGTTGTGATATACTTGGGGAGAATGGTGTGTGTATATATATAGATATCTAATTACCTGTGATGGAAAAGCTTTCTCCAAGTAAAAAATTAAAAATAAATTAGATCGTAATATAATTTTACAAAATAATAAATTATAACAAATATAACAAATATTAAATAAAGTATGAGATATATACTCCAAGCTTCATATTTCATAATCTATTTTCATTAGTTCCAACTTCATCTTATCACTTTTTACATAAAATTTCTTTTTCTAATTTGTACATTATTTATTCTACTTTAATTAATTTTATCATACTTCTTTCATTTTTTTTACTACTTTATCTCCATCTCCACAACTACACCATATATCCTACTTTACTCAAATTTTTACTTGAAATGTGTGTCCAGACATGGGAAGATAAATTCGAAATGGAGTTAGTATATAGTGTGTGATTGTCAGTTTAAGGAATAGTATGATGAAGTTGGAACGGACCTAAATTTTTTACTAAAATGCGAGATGTAATTTGGACGGAATTAGTATGGAACAAGGGAAAGGATTTTTGAATCATTTATTTGTTATTTCATAAACTAGAATGAGGAAGATGGATAGTTTTTTTTTAAATTACAAATTGATTTTGTTGGAGTTAAATTTAAAAAAATTAATAGAAAAGGAAGATTGGTTTTCTTTACTATATTTTACATATATTTATGTGAGAGCTTTTTATTTTATTTTTCTTCAAAAATCTCCCCTCCTTTACTTTTCATTTTAGGCTATGTATAGTTTAAGTAATTCCGAAGATAAGAAAAAGATTCAAATCCCTTGGATTTCGTCCTATTTCATCTTGATTCAACATTAAAAGTAAAGTATATTTCACGGACATAATCAAATACTTTTGTATGTAAATATTGCATATTTGATTCCATCCATACATTACAGAGCTTATCATATATCTGAAAGACATGAAGATGATCCGGATTCATGTAGTGATGATGACGGTGAGTCGGTGATACATATCATTTCATGAGGAGTGTGATATATAAAGATGTAAATGTGTAATCAGGGTGAAGATTAAGACTTCTTTGAATAGTTCTAATTGCATGACAAAAGCTCTTCCATATCCAAAGTTCATGTTGTGTCCGAATTTGGTAAGTGTGGAGATTTTTAGGGTTATGTCCTAATTTTAGTGATACAATGAGATCAATTGATGGGAATATTGATTGAGATAAAGGAGGAGACTATGTAGGTATTAACTCAACAATTATATGAATCGTTCAACGATTAAGATTAAATATGTAAATATCAATGGTGATGTTCGAATATGGGAGATGAAAAGCTGGAGACTTAGTTAGGCATTTAACTAAGTCTTTGTTATCTTCAACTAAAAACTCATTCAGTTCAGTTCAGCTCTGCTTAATTATATTTTATCCCACATTTCAGTTCAGTTTAATTTAGAAATTTTCAATTGAAGAGAACTTAGCCTAATTTCCTTTCATGATTGTAAAAAGAGTTCTAGTTAGTTCCTTATGCAAGAAGGTTATCTAACGGAATTTCCTTGTTCTAGTTGAATTTGATAGTTGAATTATCCCTATATAATGAAGGGAGCTTGTTTGTTACATTGACCAGATCATATCATATCATCAATCCTATTTAGCTTGTAGAAAGAGTTAGGGGTCATGTTTTGAATAATATTGGTTTTGGCCTTATATAATTTGTCGGATTGTTCATGTTACATTGTAGCTTGTAATTTAAGTATCAATAAAATTGTTGGGTGATCTCTGTGGACGTAAGTCATTTTCGAACGACGTAAATTCTTACATGTTTTACTTTCTGGTTTTGGTTCCTTATTTGCTCGTGTATTATTTAATGCTTAGTAACATAATTCTTCATATCTGACGCATTTTTCACATTCCGAGCTTGGGAACTTCATTCGTTCTCGACTTATACTTTTTTAGTACTCGAATTAAGTTTTCTTAGTTCATCGTTGAAGAATTTCTGGAGTAGCATGCCAATTTTAGGGGTATCATTTTGTATAAGAGATTGTAAAAATTAAAATGATCTGAGCATAATAAGCTTAAGATTTTCTGGTTTAGTACTGCATATGACAAAATCTTGAAAAAGACTTGTATTAGTAAGACGTTTGAAAGAGAATTGTTGTTTTTTTAAGTATTGTATATGTATTTTCAGTAATGTTTTACGAGTTATAATTTTATGCACATGTATATCACCAATATTCTTTGTAAAATCTCTACTATTTTTTATTATAATTGTAATGTTTGTCCATTTTTTTAGTCTTTCTATAAAATCTCTCTTAAAAGGCTTACTCTAATGATTAAATATGTTAGAATATTGAGAATACTCAAAAGGAAAATGTACAAGTTAAATGGGTATAAAGTATATACACTTTTTAAATATTTGAATTTGACGAATTGTCACTCTCAGCTTTCATTCCACTTTTGCGCTCGACTCTGAGTAAGGTTTTATGTCACTGTTGCATTATTCCTCCTCATTTGAACTTAACAATTTTTCTAAACTAAATATTGCTACATGGTTAATGCATTTCCAAAAGATAACCAAATTACCTTTTCCTTCTTTCCTTTCAGATCATAAACTCCGTTTCTCATTTCAAACGAATGATAAGAGTCCAAAATTCATTTGGTCGGGACCAAGCCTAGGAGGTGAGCACACAATCATCATATCATATGTGATCTCAAAAAACACAAAAGCTACTGAAAAAGCCTATTCTTTGAAGTCATCCTTGTCGTCAACTGCAATAGGTTGGTTTCTCCAGTACACTGCGAGAGCACTCCCACCAAGCTGCAACTCCCAAAATTAAACAAACATAAGAGAACTACAACAGTTTTAGGGTACTTTGCGCTTATTTCATACATCAATTGATTTAACTAGCTAGTGTTTTCATGATGCCAGATACTTACCGCCATACAGACAACGCTTACGGCAGAAGGTACGGCGACGAGAGGATTTGTGAAGTGCTTTTGTGCTAATAGGAATCCAAGCGCAGAACTCTGTGAGAAAAGGTAAAAAGAATTCTTAGCAAGGGAGCATAAGAATCAACTAACACGACCAACACAACATATAATCATCAAATTATGAAGTCTTCATCTGTTATTAGTCCATTTCCTAGAGAAATAGTATTATTATGACCAAACAGGGCTATTCGAGTTCTGGCATTCAGAACAACAAACTACCCAGAGAGACAGATTATTGGGGTTTGTTCTAATGCTTGTTAGTAAAGAGGATTATGCATACCTGCATTCCACATTCTATAGAAATGGTCCTAGAAGTTGATTCACCAAATGATGTTTTTGAAAGCCAGTAACCAATAAGAAATGCGGCAGCATGTAAGAGAGCCACGGGTAAAAGCAATTGTGTGCCCTGTGTCTTTAGGACCTCTGCTACTTGCCCTATCTGTGGAATGAGACGGATGAAACAGTAATTACCTCGTGAAAAATATAAACAAGACAGCAGGTAAGTTGGACATTATGGGACATATAATTGACAAAGTGTTAAATGATATTTTCCCATCATTTAGCAATAGGTGGACTTACCGGACTTGCACAGAGAAGGGTAGTCAATATAACTCCAATTAAAGGAGTAATTGTGATTATTTTTGAGGTGAACTTGGGGAAGAACTCGTTTGCCAAAACTGTAAAACACAGCGCAAGTACAATTTCAATCAACTTGGAAGTGAGCAAAACGGAATTAGTTCAAAACTACTTATTGGATAGTAAATCAAACATGCTGGAAAACAATGTAGAATCTTACCTCCAATAATAGTAGGCACTAACACAACCTGAAAGGTGCTGAGAGCTAGTCCCTGTTAGATTATAATAAAGAAAAGATTTAGATGGAAGGGAGAACAATCCAAGCTCAAAGATCAGGAGTTCATACGTGAGCCTTGAGGTAGTTTATCCAAAGCTGATGGAGGTAAAGTAGTATATACTATACACATGAGCCAGCACAATATTATATACAGATATAGGCTTGGGGCTTTGAATCAATAAGATACTAAATTGCTATCTAAGTTCACCAAGATCTGACCTTCTCCCGTAACATACTAAATACTAATAGAAGGCAATTCGTGGGGAGCTATTCTTCGTAGAATGAAGAAAAAGTATTAACACTTACAGCTGCATCAACCGGCACAAGCTGCCCGGCCAGAAGCTTAGTGAGGAGTGGAGTCATGATAATAGCACCAATGGTTGAACAACTGCAATTAGAGTAGAAATTGAGTCAACCCACCTGTATGGATGCAAACACACTTTACAGGTAACATTCTCGAAAACAAGACTGAACTAATTTGTCTAGTGCTACTTTATTTCCCTGAAATGACATGAAATTCGACTGCATGTTCATTTATATACTCAACTAAAGTCTGTTGGTGACTTAAATAGTATTGGCCACCAGAAAGCGACTACTGCATGCGGGATACAATATTGGTAAGCTTGTTTTAAAGTATATGCAATTATTCAAAAGAAAGGTGCAATACTGTTGGGAATTTAGTGAAACGAAATGAGCTTTCAATTCCTTTGATGTATCGGTCACGTTGGAAACAACCATTCCGTATAGCGTTTAGTTCTCTGTTAAATGAATGACACTAATAGCATTAACTCACCAAAATTCGCGTAGTGGTGAAAATGTGATTAATGCACATTGCGTGTGTTGATCAATGCATGAATGAGCTAGGTCATTCTAAGTGTACAGTTGTTATCCATCCAACTTATGTCTGTTATGAAGAGTTAACACACTTAATGAAGGGTTGTAACACTAGGGAACAATTGTGAAGTGTAATTATGAAATGAAGTTAATCTCATGAACACACTTGCTCATATTTCCTTCCCCCTCTTGCTCTGTTTGGCACCATATATGCTCAAGGTAAGGTTGCACCCTATACTTCTCATACACTTTCATCCCTGTGTACTACCACAACCTATTTCCCACAAACACACCTTGAACCATTATCTTCAAATGATTTACATGTAATTAATACAGGGTACATCAACAAGTCACCTAACCTGAAATCTTCTTGAACCAAAGTTACTACAGGAGTTGTGTAAAAGCAACTGCATAATGCTGCAAATGATGGCTGCTGGTATGATAATTAATAACTTGCAGAGTCTGGTGAGCTAATAGATAAATTCCATTGATCTATGGCATAAGCATCTGTATCACATTTAGAATGTAGACAGCACACAGCATGTTCAAATTCTAAGACCTGATTGAACATATCCTAATAGAAAGAACTGCAACTGAAGGTGGAAAGTGTGATTTAACTCGGAAAATCACAGAACATTTTATCATGAAATAAAATTTTATGTCTAGAGAATCATATTTGCACAAGATTAAATATGAGTCACTTAATGCTACCGACTATTCAAATTAAGTGCACGTCGAGGGTAAAATGCAAGCTTACGTCGTCATGAGAACTGAAAGTGCTACATTGCCCTTAGATATGTACGTAGCAACATTTGATGCCTGCCCTCCTGGACAGCATGAAACCAATATAAGCCCAGTAGCCAGAGGAGCAGATAAATTAAGTGCCTGAAATACATTGACAACAGCAGTTCAGTAATATACAATGCAGGAAATCTCCAAAGCAAAAACTCACAAGTAACATATCTTGACGTCGAACAAAAACTACTTCCTACTTCCGTTTGTTGAGCAACAGCAGAAAACTTGAGCAACTCTTGAAATAACTTATCAATTTACAAATACATGCGTTGAGCCTCTGTGAGTGAGTGTGGCTTATTGAAGAAGAAAAGAACTTCCTTTCAGCTGGAACTCTTTTCCTTAATGACCAACATGTGACAAGAAATTAGAAACCCAGGATCTTTTAATTCTACTGCTAAAGAATAACCTCAGCTATCTGAGCTTTGCCTATGGTTCATGCTAATTTGGTCGTGCATAGAGGAACGGGGAATTACCATTGCAATCAAAAAGCCCAATACAGGTTTAATGAGATATTGAGCCAAAAAACCGACACCTACCTGAAAAAGCGAGGATCAAATCCAGTCAAAATAAGGAAAGGATGCATCACCACATGAAAAGTAATGTCAGAAAATTTATAGATGAGAAACTACGTACAGTCCATGGATTTCGCAAGCATCTTCTGAAATCCTCAAACGTCAGTGTCAATCCCATTGAAAGCATGAGGAAACCCAAACCAAGAGTGAATAAGTCCGTATGTAACCAAGTTACCTGCAAGTCATTAGAGTAATCCAGTTAATTATTATTCTGATTGTAGCCAATGACAATGAGAACCTTACCATGGAAGGCTTGTAGATGCCAATGACTGTACCTAAAATGACCTGCAGAACCAAAAGAGAAGATACTGATTTTAAAATACCTATAGAGGAATTGACCACATGAGATTTTCACAAAGAACAAAAGCCATCTGCATAATATTTTTTAACAGAAAAATGATTTAGACATACCCATAATGGAAAAAGTGTCGTCAATGTTTCAATTATTCTCTCATATTGGCTCATTTTAACAGGAGTACTGCTGGAAAATTCTCCGGAGGCGGATGCCGTACAGAAAACTCTGGAATTCCTGATAATAGTCATGAAGGGAGGAAAAGTGAAACCAAAAGAATCAGTGCTTTTAGTTAAAGTATAATACTGAGATCTTGTAACTGAGACCATAATATAGTTTAAGATGGAGCATTGATCTACAGGTCAAGGGATATCATAAAATAGAGCAAAGAAGCAAACCATTTACATAAGAGCACAGTTAACGATGAGAAGAAATGTTTGACTAAATGCATTTTCTGTCGTAGATGCATGTTTCCAATATATAATTTCATTGTGTAAATATTGTAGTGAACTTATCGATGCATATTGTAACATTATGTATCAGATAAGTAAAGAAGACATAGTTCAATTCTACATAATTTCCACGAATACTGACCGGCTTCAATACTCACCAAGTACAGTCCCTAATCCCTATGCAATTTTTTCTACCAAGCAAACATAGTTCAATTCCATGAAACTCACTTTCTGCTGCCAAACATAGCTCTTACAGTCTTACTATGTGCATATAACTGTGAAAACTGAAAAGAGCCTTATAGAGTATCAACTTGCTCAAGCTATCACATGCCACTTAGCAGAGATTCAACATAACTTCCTGACATATTTTCCAATTACCACAATTCATTAATTACATTCTCAGCATAGAACTAGCCTACAAATTAATCAGCATATTTATGTACTTAACTTATTTCTACACAAGCATAACCAAATTTCACTAACTTCACAACCAGTAACCGAAGAGACGATTACGAACAAACGAAAATGTACCTAAACAGTCCAAACATCTGTGTGGATGATTTTCCACTTCCAGCACCAAATCCAATCTCCTTCCTATCCACCTTCTCATGCTGTAAACAACTCAACGCATTCCCAGCCGTCCTCAACTGGTTCCCGATTCTCCGTTCCGTCGAATCGAAACTCGTCCGCGCAAAACCAGCGCGAGAGATGGCAGCAGCAGCTTTAGGAACACGAGTTTTAGACGCGTCTCCATGGAAAGGACGCCTCAAGTAACTGTAACAGATAGAAAAAATTAAGGAAACATTGAAATTAACGAAAACAGAGAGAAAAAATTGAGCGAATGCTCCGATTGAAGCTACCTGGATTGAACAGAAGCGCCTTGCGAAGCCAACATTGCTGCTCAGCCACTCGTGGTTTCGTCTTCTTACAGTGTTGTTGCTAAGGCACTCTACAATCTACATACAAATTTGGTAACAAGTCAAAAATTGTACTTGCTATTGTCCGGCGAAAAGTTGATCGTTCCATGTGAATAGATTGTGAAATTACACTTTGCCCTTACTGAATATGTAGTGTAGTGGTAATGTTTTCGCCATTTGTGGAAAATGATTCAAGGGTAAAATAGGGAGGGAAGAGAATTTGGGAGTGGCAGGAGGGTTTGTCTGCTTTGGCAATATCGCCAAGGAAAACGAATCTGGCTCCCGCTTTTGAGATTATAATAGTAAAGTAGTGGAAAGATAAGACGTGATCCTGTTTCACTGGACACCATTCTTCAGGATTTCATAACCATACACAATATTAATTATACTCTAGAATTTACTTGTTTTCCTTTTGAAACAGACCAACTACATTTTTTTTTAGTCAGTAAAGAGACTCGAACCCCGACAAACTGCAAAATTAAAGAAACTGCACAAGGGCTCGTTACAATGCACGAGAGCGAGGCATTTGATACGAGTCAAGTGCATAAAGAACAATGCTCGGAAACGATAGCCAAGCCGAATATAAACAAAATCGAGGTTGCCTGGTCTATAGTAACTATACTAGAGTCCGGCGATCCATTACTTCTACTATTGCTTCTTGAACTAGAATTCAGACTAGGGGAACTCCCATGTTTGGACAATACTTAAACTAAATCATTGATCTTCATGTTAGTGTTGTTAAATGAGTCGAGCCGAGCCGAGCCGAATATCGCGATACTCGACTCGTGTTCGAGTTTGCTCGGCTTGTTAATAAAAATGAGTTAAAAAAGAACTCAAGCTCGAGTAACATGTAACGAGCTCGGCTCGAAATCGAAAAAATCTAAGTGTTAACGAGCCACATAGAACTTTAACGAGCCTCGCCTATTAAAAATATGTATAAAAGAATACAAAATTTATTATGATAATTACTCTTAACAAGTTTTATCGAAACGACCTCACGTAAACTCGTCATATAAGTGAGCATAATATGAGGCTCTAGATCGACTCGTTTACCTTAAGAAGCAAGTCAAGTTTCAGTCTTAACGAGTTGAGCCGACTCGAATCGTCGTTAAGATTCGAATCGCATAACAACCCTACTCCGTGTACACAAAAGACAGTAGAACTTCCTTAAAAATTGTTGAGCTGGAGTCAGGGCTCACTGATGATCTGGCGGTGGACGCATGCTAGGCCTTGCCTCCTACACAGACAAGAGAATAAATAGTGAGCATCAGTTTGTATAAGCAGTTTACAAATGTCTTTCTGGATTGCTAGTGTGACTCATGTTTTTAAATCCATGATCTCTGCCATATTATTGTTTGTCCAACCTATATAGCACGCACTTGTTGAGAATCAGTCTATATATCTATGTATTACAAAGTTTTCATTACTTATAATTGATTCATTTGTTATACTTAGGTGCACAATCCTCCATGCAGGTTGACTGGAAAAAGTTGTAATACAAATATCCATTTAGAATACACGTGTTACATCTATTTACTTACAATGATAATTTTCATTATTAGCGAGTCGTAATTGCACGTTCTTACTAAACTATAATATATATAAAAACTGGACAAAAAATAAGTAATATAAAAGGTAAATGCATAAAGTGAATAACACAAATCTTTTTATAGTGGTATCTAATAATGATATAGTCATTCAATTAATTCACTCATCATTTCGTAAGACTTGAATCCACTAAGATAAGATATTGAGTTTTCCTTACGAAGATTCTATCTCTTGAAACCTTTAACACTAGGTTTCCAACAAATTGTATCTGTTGAGTTATTTTTTTATTTTCTCAACCAGGTACTTCCTATAATGAATAACATTTTCATTAGTTGTTCATTAGCTTCCTATCCTTAGCAACACATGTTGGTGTATTTGATTATTGTATTTTTCGAGACAAACTTTTCAATAATGTATGCTTTTGTTATATAATTAATTCAAGTTTTGATTGTTCAAGAGGATGAATCTTAAATATGGTTGCAATTGTATCATTTGGATTCAACTATTTCACAATATTCAATTTTTATTAAAGATCATAACAATTTAGAACTTTCGTGCTATTTAGAATTCAAGAGTTTATAGTCGTAACAATAAGCCATAAAGTAAGTAGGCATAAGACTTGTGTGCTAATTAGGAGTGTAGCGTTTGTAATTATGGGTGTAATTGTGTTTCAAGCATTATAATTGGTGATGTTTAAGTAGAGTTTCGAGTAGCTTGAGTAGTATATGTTAGGCACGATGAAATTCAAACTAACGATATCTGAGATAGTACGACAGTGAGCTTTGTCTCTTCTTCAGAGAATTTCTCTTTTATTTAATCATTTTTGTGTACGTAATAAATGGACATTATTTTTCTCCGATAGTGTTAACGGAACAATGCAAGCTTTATGAGGTATTGCAAATTCTTTCCCAAAGACCTTTATAGTGCTCCATATACTTGTTGGAATGTTTTGTTATTAGACATTTAGTTTTTTCAAGGTATTTGGGGCAATTTTATCCTTAATGTTCAATAATCTTTTGCAGTCTTCTGATCTTCAACAAGTGAGCTTTGGCTACTGGATGCTTACTTCCTGGTATAATTCAAAGATATACAAATGACATTAATAGATCTAACATCCTAGGCAAGATTTACTAGACACTTTATAAGCTTCCTCTTTTGATTAATTATAGTGCCTCTCGGTACTTCCAATATGCTTTTGTTGACTTCGTCATTTCATATATTACTCGTAAATCATATTAGATTAAAAAAAAGGGTGTTAAATCGATAGCATTAGTTGCTATACAAACATGATTATTTTAAATGTAACAAGTGTTACTCTCAATTTAACACTATCCTAAAATGAACTAAACTAGAAATTGATATTTTCTTTAATTTTTTTTCTTGAATATAATTTGAAAATATTGCTTGATAAATACAATTATACAAGTCAATAAAATTGAATGAATGAAGAGAATTAAATAGCATACTACTCCATCCGTCCAAGTTTGTAAATTTTGCGGAATCGAACATAAGTTTTAAGAAAAAAATGATAAAATAGGAAAGAAGGTAATAAATTATAATTGTGATTAGATAAATTATAAAAATAATGAATAAAATATGAGAGATATTGTATAAAGTAGGAGATTGATTTTTTATATAAATAATTAAAACTTTTAAAAGGAAACCGTGTAAATGAAAATCGGGACTTTTAAATTCGGCCAGAGTGTCTAGTATATACACTAGTTCTAGTTGCTGGGCTTGGCCCAAAAAGGAAGGGAAGCAGACACGAATTTATTTATAAGTAGTAGGCTAGTAGCTGTCTGTCTGTCTGTCCATTTTCATTTATTATGTAAGCACGGAGAGACGACTTTGCAGCGTTAATTGAAGAAAAATGTCACGAATTTAATTGAAAATTGATTGTCAATTACCCTTTGCCCATGTAACTCACCCGATTGACGTGAGTCACTTGACCATAATCACCATCTTTCACACGAACATTTAGCTCCATTACTTCTGGAACATATATTTGACTTCATCCGATCTTTTTAAAACTTCAAATAAAAAGATTTAAATAAATAAATAATTTATAAAGGGTATTATATTAGTTTAGTTGTAAGTGAATGAAAAAGTACGAGAAAGATCGTAGAATAAATGAAGCTTGGACACTCAGAACATTTCTAATTGAACCATCTTAAATATTCCAACAAAGCCGAAGTTTTTTAGATCTCTTAAAGTACCTACGTGCCATGGCTTATAATATGGAATTGCTGAGAGTAACGAAAATAATAATTATTATGAAGATGCAAAAGATAAATAAAAGAGAATGATGAAAAAATGCAGCAACCAACAAAAATGAGACATAACATACGAACTGACGACTTAAGATGCAAAGCTTTAGAGCGTGAGAGACTGTTGAGAACGAGAAAAATCAACTACATATAATCTTTCATCCTCACCATCTTGTACCTGCTCCGTACGAAGAAATTGACAACTCTTCGATCAAATTGAACATAAAGCTCAACTCGCTTTTTCATAATTGTTAGAGTTATGATAGAGGTGAATTTTTAGGTCAATATGGTTGAATCAATTTTTGTTTATCTCTAAAAAATAGTACAGGTTTGCATCTATAAGAATGAACCCTAGTATGCCATTGGGATCAATCTCACATGGGTAAGGTTGACTCAATTTGAAGTTTTGCACTCTGTTAAAAGTTGCGACATCATGCTAACTCTTTTAACATTTTTTTTGTTATAGAAGTATAGAACATAACTCATGACAATGTTATGAAAATAGTTTAATTTTCTTATATAGAGTTGACCACATTAACATTATAATTAAGGATTTAAGGTACTTGGCAGATGGTAAATGATGATCTTATAGCCAAAAATTATCAAATTCAAGTTGCATATGATATGTGCAGCCAAGTTGTGGCATATGTTTGGTTGACTTTTCTCGTACAATATTAGCACCTTCAAGCATTTTTTTATGATTTCGCATACCAATTCAGCGAACAACTCTTATATATAAATTATTCAATTTTAATTGTGACAAGTACATTCAAATTCTATCTTACTTGTAATTTTGATAATGCAATATAGAGTTAATCACGACAAAACATAGACTTATTGCTTGATTATATTTAGATCAGAGGAGTAGTTCCCCAACCATATTTTTGAGTATCTCTCTTTTTTTTTTCTTTCTTTTCTTTTGTTTAATATACTCGAGTCTGCTGGTTTCGTTCTATACTCTATAGTACATCAAACTGTTTTAATTTATTTCATTGAGGAGCTGATTGGAGTAGCAAGGGCTGATTGGAGTAGCATTTAAATGAACATTTACTTGGGAATTTTGTGTTTGTTATGACATTTAAATGTCGAATATCGAAATGACTCTACAGTATCAACACTACCAAATAACAAACATATAATATCCTATCCAATTACAATTCTATACCAAACACAATTTTAACAATTCCACTACAATTCTGATAACTATTGAGACATTTAAATCGGAACATTTAAGTCGCATGACAATCAGATTTGATGTAGAATTTTATATTATGTAGGAACTCTAAGTACACTTCAGAGATTACACACTTGCTTAGCTTCGTTCATTCTTAAATATTAATTAAACACTAGTAAATGTTACTTACTATTACATACTATTGATAATACTATGAGCCATGAGATGGCGGAGGCTTGTAGCTGTTTGTTAGTTGTTACCATAACTCATCAACCTACATTCCCCTCCATTCCATGTGTTACATAATTTTTCTGAACTCTGATTTGCAGATCGAAAGAAAACGCAAGATGGCAATTAAGCATATAACCAAATTTCACTATCTAAGTCTGCAATGACACTACTTTAAAATTGTAAGTGACGTTGGACTAATGATTTAGGACGTCAACAATTCTTCATGTTAGAATTGAAAGAGTCGTATTGAACTTGAAGGAACAACAAAAATGTCCATCATCAACAACGTATAAATTTTATACTTCAATCTAACAATTTAATTCGGTCTAAAATATATAAATTAAATTGTGTATTAAATTCCGTTACATTTCGGTATCAAACTTATTAAAAACCTGCAATTTGTTGTTAATAAAAGAAAATGACAACTAGGAAGGAACATGACACGATTTCCCCAAAAAACACAAAATTAAATAGAGTCTAGAAAACAAGAAGACCTTGTCAATTTTATGCAGCAGTCTAGTCCCACAGCAGTCAAAAACATCCATCGATATCCACCCATCTACCCTACACCACCAAATGCATATCACGCACCATTAAACAACCCAACACAACACATACCAAAACTCATAAATTCATTCTAAACATCATACAGTTTTAAAATATACTTGTATTAATGAGATACCTAAAATATGAAACTTATATTTTTAATTGTATTCGCAATGTTTTAACTAATATTAATAATATTTATAAGTTACCATATTCTATCCTTTTTATGTAATCCATATCTTTAATAAAATATTTAATAAATTTATTTTATAATCGTAATGTTTTTTCGCTTCTTTTAGTATATTCATAAAACCGTCCGGACTATTGGAACAATCACAAAGCAGCGTGTCAATAGACCCCGCTGCATTTACTCACTTGCTGCTATAGGTAGATGAGAACATTTATTAATCCATTGCACTTTCTTCTCTACTCTCTGCAACTCCCCAACCTTTCTTCCACATATCCATCAACACAAACACAGATATGTGAATTTCACTCAAGCGAATAGCAGAAGGAAAAAGGAGAAGATACACAAAATAAATAAAAAAACACTCATCTTTACGGTTTCTTTTGTTTGCTTATGCGAGGCTGAAACGAAACAGACAAGCTCTGTTCTGTAGTTAGATGACAATGAAATCCGCCACCAAAATCTCCCTTTCTCCTCACAATCATCCGCCCCACTTCACACCCGTAAGTTTCAAACTCTTCGATCCCTGCAAAATCTCATCTTTCGTAATGGGATGTTTCTAATTCCGTTCAAAATCTCATCTTTTTTAAAGGGCTGTTTCTGATTTGGGATTTTATTTGCAGATTGAAGAAGGAAATGAAGACGAGGAGTTTTCACAAGGGAGGAGCAGTTTCAGAGCAGCAACAACAGCAACAGCGACGCCTATGAGTGAATCGACAGATAGAGCAGATAGCGAGCACACCTACAAGCACCACCCGACTCCATTACCGGAGAAAAACAGGGGAAAGAATTCGAATTCTTCGAAGAAGAAGAACGAGAACGATGAAGCGACTGGTGTTTCGTGTAACAAGTGTAGACCGAGTCACAAGGAGAAAATGAAAATCTCGGTTACTCCTTTAGAAGGGAACGGGTTTCAGTTTCATCATCGGAACTCGTTAACGAGTCCAAATGGTGTTTTCAAGTCTATTTTAGCTTCTCTTGCTCCCAAAAAAAGCCCCAAATCTGACGGTTCGTCTTCGGTTTCTCGCGAGGAGCATTGGAAGATTGTGGTTGCGGAGCTGTCAAATAAGCTGATTCAGACCACTAGGAAGAGGGATGAGGCGGTTCTGGAAGCTTCCAAGTTGAAATACTCCATGGCTGAGCTTGAGAAGAAGCTGAACAAGTTGGAGATTTATTGCCACAGTTTGAAATCTGGGCTTGAGGTTTGTACTAGTGGTCAGACTCAGAAGCAGCAGTTCAAGTCGCCTTCTAGGTTGAAATTGAATTACAAAAGCATTAAAGTGGGTGATGAGGTGAAAGTGATTGAGCAGTTCTTGGTTATGGTGTCAGATGCAAGGTCTTCTGTTCAGGTTTTGAGCCGAGCTTTGGCTCATCAGTTGAGGCAGATGGGTGGGAAAGTGTATGATCGGATCGCCTTGCTTCTTCAGCCTTATGATATCAAGATTTCGTCATCGAGGAATCACCGGGGTTTGGTGTTTTACTTGGAGGCCTTGCTTAGTAAGGCGTTCTACGAGGATTTCGAGTCGGTTGGGTTTGCAAAGAGTGCCCCGAGTGCGATTTTGAACCCGATTGATCGGTGCGAGGCGAATTTCGCGATGTTTAGCCGGTTGCAGGGGCTGACGTGGGAGGATGTGTTGAATAAGGGGACTAAGCATTTTAGTGAGGAGTTCAGCAGGTTTTGTGACAGGAAAATGAGTGAGATTGTTGCTTTGCTCGGATGGAACCGGGCTTGGTCTGAACCGTTGTTGCAAGCGTTTTTTGGAGCTTCGAAGGCCGTGTGGTTCGTGCACCTTTTGGCTAACTCGGTGCACCCGGGTTTGCCTATTTTTCGATTGGATTCGGGTGTTGGATTCGACCCAGTTTACATGGAGGATATGGGCGGAGATAAGGTTAAGAAGCTCGTCCCGGCTATTGTTCGGATCATGGTCACACCCGGGTTCTATGTACATGACAATGTGGTTAAGTGCAAGGTGTTGTGCAGGTACTACAACAACCATAATGGTGGTAGCCATGTTAATGACTTCACTGATAAGGGCCTAACCCCATCTCCTAATTATGATTCAAGGGTCCCTTGAAATTACGAAATCCAAGTTGTAAGGAAAAGTTACACATGTTTCTGTTTTTTATGATGGTTATAATGGAGTATGTTCAGTTTTATGATGGGAACTGTGGTTTACTGGAAAAGGTAACATTTGTCAACCATTTTAGCACTTGGAATGTTTGATAATGAGATGCTAATCACTTTTTAAGCAATCTAAGAAAGTTAATTGTCTTTATGTGCATTGGTTTGTTCACTCATGAGCTGGTCAAGATATCCTAATCCAAGTCCCAAGTTAAGTTACATATGTTTCTGTTTTATAATGGTTGTATGTGCACTTTTAGCACAATGTGACAATGTGATTTATAAGAAGTGTTATCATTTGTCAAATTTTTTTAGCATTAGGAATGTTTGAGAATTGAGACTGAGATACCTATGAGTGAGAAGCATTAGCTAAGCACTTTTGAAGGGAACTAAGAGCGTTTTTGGACTAACTATACTTGTCTTTATGTGCATTGGGTAGTTCATCAGTTAGTCAATGAAGGTTACATTTTGTTTTGTTTTGTTTTGTTTAAATGAGTTTATTGGTTTATTCATCTGTTGGTCAATGATTTTGGAGTTTTATACTAGGAGTGGCATCATTTTAACCTTTCAAGAGATTGAGGTGTGTCTTTTCGGAAATGTGGACAAAGTTTTGCCAAGGAATCTCATTATTATAATAATCAAAAAATATGTGAGTTGTGTAAGATTTGGACGTTACACTTTATGGCATATGGTCATTTCTTATCTGTGCCAATGCGTGAATCATGATCACTCGACTTGTCCTTTTTGGGCTTCATATCTGGCATGATTCCTTTATTTAGTAGGGCCTTATTTGCATTGCATCCGGATAATATTCAACGATATGAGCACTACAGGGACCATTGATGCAGTACATATTTTGAGGATGGCTTTAGCAGTAACCTTTACCAGATCATGCATCATAAACTTTGAAATAGTTGTGCCAAAATATTCGAATCCTCAATGTAACGTTTTGCTCAATGTGTCATTTGATCGATGAGCTTGGTTTGCTTGTGTGAAACGTTTCCTACCCATTTAAGTGCTAAGGACTAAGGAGTAAGGATAATGTAACTTGTAAGCTCTACTTGCATGTGGCAAGTAAACTACTTCCTCAATTATGGTACAAGCTTCTCACTTGTCTTTTTTTTTTTCCCGGTAATTTCATTAAATTGTATAATGAAATTTTCTACATTTGTACTTTAATATTAATTTATATTCCCCGCATTCTGATTTGGAAGTCCCGCATGACCGGACATAAATTTTAAGAAAAAAGTGATAAAGTAGAAAATAAGGTAATAAATTATGAATGTGATTGGATAAAGTATGAGAAATAGTGAATAAAGTATGAGAGATAATGTATAAATTATTAGATAGATTTTCTATTTAATGAAATGAGACTTTCAATTCGGGACAAACTAAAATTTAAAGCAGGACTTCCAAACCAGGACGGATGGAGTATTTAGTTTTGTAAATGGTTGATTGAAGAAAGAAAAGTAAAAAGTGAGAAGTATTGGGAGTATTTAGTTTTGTAAATGGTTGATTGAAGAAAGAAAAGAAAAAAGTGAGAAGTATTGAGAGAAAAAGAGAGAAAAGTACGGAGAGAGTAGAGATTATAATGGAGAAAATGGAGAGTTCATTCTTCTTTGCATGTTGTGTTATATGTAGTGTACAATGAGAGTACAAATATAAGGTATTTATACAAGAGTAAAGGTAGATCAAGAGCCTAGGAGTATATGAAGATACATACACTACTCCATTAACCGTTAACACCATTAAACTCCTTAATTATCCATTAACTAGTACAACTAATGTACATTTATCCATAACACTCCCCTTGAATGTACAATAGTTGGTGATGTTGGTACGCGAGATATATACTGCCTCATTAAAACCCTTTGTAAGAAAAATTCAGTGGGACAAAAACTTAGTCAAGGGAAAAATAGTGCAGTGCGTATCCAACTCCCCTGATCAATGCATCATTATAATTCTTCAAACGGTTGAAATTCCAATTCCCCGGATCATTAAATTATTATGTATGATATGATTTGGTGAGCAAATCTTTAAATCTTTTGTACTTAAATGGAATCTTATTCTCATAAATGATGGCGGAGAAGAACTAGCTCGTCTTTATGTGTAAAAACTTTCCAAATACTTGAAACATTATGTAGTTTCAAGTTTCATAACATCACTCCTTAATATTTTAAGGTTGGACAAATAAGTCTCATGGCCTTATCTTTATCACATGTATCAAAGATATGGAGGTGGAGATAATTATATGCGATTATTATGTTGCCTCGTTAAAACCTTTTTAGGAAAAATTTAGTGGGATAAAAACCTAGTCGAAAGGAAAAAGAGTGCAACAATTGCTTATGTGTTATACAAAAGTACTCAATGATTTTCAATCATTATATCCTTCATATGCTCAAACTTTAAGTTGAACTAACATTGGTGTACCAAATATTACTTTTCGTGAGTATTGAGAATTTTAAATCATACTTCAATACTTCACTACGATAAATATCATTTTGTACTTTATCAACATGAAGTTGATTTTGATATGAGTATAGAGGTTTCACATATGAAACATTAGTTCCTCAAGAACTTTACTCATTCAGTCCATGTTTATGCTAATATGGTACTTGAAGTCTCCTTGGGACTAAGTATCGGAGATTACATCTCCACTCAAAATATATTACTTGCAAGCCAAAACATGCCGGTGTTTCGAATTCGTTTGATCAAAGGACTTCAGGTCAATGAGCTCATTTTCTATCATCATCACATGATGTTATCGAATGGACTTACATGTAAGATCCGCATTTACATGTCCAATAAATCATGTCCATCGAATTTTGCATATGCTTATTGATTTTTTGGTTCCATGTATATCGATATTTCAAATCTTTTTCGTAGATTTTTCAAGTTAGTATTTATAATTGATATCTGAATAATTTTGTAGATACCATTTCATTGTATATAGGCCATTTATTATGATTCAGATATCTATGCTTTTTATGGCTACATTACTCTTCAGAGTACCAACTGTGTTATCTTGCCATTTTCTTGTATGTATTGTACTTATGACTGAAACCATAATTCATCGAGGTGAATGAATCATTAGTACAATAGGCAAGATATCTCAATGTACAATATATACATGTCATTCTATAATTGATATGTAACTCTGTACGCATCAAAACAGGGTCATAGCGGATTAACATTCAAATCATAAAACTTTATGTTTGAACATATCTTGATATAAAAACATGAAGCTGAATCTTTAATTCGAGTTTGAACTTTCAAATATATGTCGCTTTAAGAATTTTTACCAGCTTATTCATGTATTCCTCCACTAAGTTGGGAAAACTAGAGCTCGTTAAAATATAATGCCCATCTTAGAAATTGATATATGATACAACTTGTTTATGCTTCAAGCATTAGTTCTCTGCGGAGAACAATATGATAGGGAGTCAATATATTTGCACGTACAGTTGAATTTCTTTTGTGTTGTTTGTCTTCAAATTGAAAATTATACTTGTAGGTAAATGCCACGTATACATTAATAATTGTCAACCTTAAAAGTGTGACTTTTTTTAATTCAAGATCTTCATTTTCATCCTTAATTTCAGTGTTGTGTCTCGCCATAATAATAAATACAACACGAGATAGCTTTCAACATAATCATATGGATTTGACCTATCAATAATGTGATATTGGACACAATTGATGTGCCTTTCATAATTAGCAAGACTAGTCATATCAATTCCTTTTAGGAATTTTGTCTAATATATGTCATTGAACACAGTTTCGTTAGAGTAAAAACTCTTGTATGATGATGAAATCAAGTCATGCACTTATGTTATGTCTTCTCGACATAATTCATCTTTAGAGGGTATAAACTTGAACATTTACAATATAATTCTCCTCTCAAATGCTCATAGCATCATTAGTAAATGTATCATAACATAAGTGATTTTGAACATTGATACATCTCAACCTCGCCGATTGGTTATTTCACATCATGAGTGATTTTCATCATTCTTATATTCCAACTACAAGTTGGAAAATTTATACATATTGTTCTACCAACTTCAGGTTGGAAGTTATCACTTTCTTTGTATCATCAACAATAAAATATGTTTAATATGGGTGTGCATGCCATCTTTGTCTAGTTAATCAAAACTAAAATATTCAACCATTTGTTGATGGATTTATTGTTTCAATATTAACCATGTGTTGATGGATTTATCATGGTCCATGATATGTCTGAGTACATATATTTTTAACAACCATCAATCATTGTACCACTTTTGGTGGTTATATTAAAATTCAAGATCTGCGGATCTTTGATGGTAAGGTATTAAACCTTTTAAGTTTCCATCGTTGATGGTGACGAAATATATCGCATATGACTTATCTTGGCTTTATACTCAAATCACATATTCACTTTAAAGAATACGGTTTTGTATTGTATCTGTAAGGTCCGTAAAATTTCCTTCGTCTGTCCGAAAATTTATATATTAAATTTATTATTTCGAACGAGTAAAAAAATATTATGTAAGTAGATTAGGTCGAATTTAAATTTTAACGCCGAGCGGATTCGACGTTGAAGTGAAATTTCGTAAATGATTAATAAAAATAATAAAATAAAAATTATTTATTTTATTTTTCCTATGGCTCGGGTACGACTTGAAAAGTGTCCGGGAAGCGATTTTTCATTTTTTCGAATTTTATTTACGAGTCGTTTGGAAGCCAGAACGATCCAGTTATATAGAATAACAAAAGGACTGGATTACCCCCGCTTCATTATTTCCCCTTCTTTGTCACAAGGACATTTTAGTTTTTTTGGGGTCATCTTCTTCCCCAAAACAGCTTGCAGCCTGTGCTCCTCTCGCCATTGTCAATCGATTCAAATCTCCGAGCCTGTCTTCCCCCGTCCGCACGCTCCTCCTCCGCGCCCTCTCCCGCACCATTACCGCGCCCAAGTCGACCGGATCCCGTGCCAATTCGCCACGCCCCAAGCCGCTCCAATTTCGTGGCTTCTCGGAGAAGAAAGGCGGCACCGCCTTAGCACCGCCCCACGTGACGCCCGGACACGTGGCGGACGGCCATGCCAACCGCCTCGATCCGCCGCCCCAAACGCCTATAAATACCGCCTCACCTCCTCCCTTCTTCTTCAGAACCATTTTCCCCTCTTTCTCTCTTCTCTCTTTTGCTCCCCCGAGCACCACCACTCGTCGCCCGTACTCCGGCCTCCCGCCACCAGCAACACCACTGTCGAATATTTTGCCCAGGATAGCGTCGTTAACTCGACCGAATTCCGGTAAGTTTCCTCGCTCGATTCGATTAAATTCGAATAAACGAACGGGAAATTAATAAAATATTATTCGCAGCCGTCCCGCCTCGACATCGCCTCGGCTATCGTTACTCTGCCCGTCGCTCGACGCGCATTCGGTCAATGTCGCATTATTTAATTAATTCTCGCTAATTATCTTTAATCAATTAATTACCGTTAGTTAATTAATATTTAATTATCGTTAATTAACATTAATTATTATCACTAGTATTAATTAATTAATTATCGTTAATTACGGATTGGTAGCATAGTTATCCGGTATTAGTAATTATTATACTGTTGGTCTATTGTCTGCGGTAGTGTCGACTGGCCGTCGACAGTAGGATAATTTTCGCTGGTCGCGGACTGTTATTTAATTAGATTAGTCTGTATTCTATTGAATTTTGTAGACGTCGACTAGGAATTGTACTGTTGATTTTGGTAGACGTCGACTTGCCGTCGACTAGGAAACTGGAATATAAAATTACTTAATGGTATTATACTGTTGGAGGTTGGGATATTGCTGGACAGACTTGTCGTCTGTAGTTTGAATTTATCTGTTAAGAATTCTATACCGGATAGAGGTTTATACTGAGACAGTCTCATCGTCTGTGGCACCTGTTAGGAATAGTACATGATATGATTTTTGAAGATAAAATGTTTTGAAAGAAATAAATAATTTTAGAACTTATTTAAAGATTAGAAGTTGGGTTGCTAAATAGTGCCGGTTAGTCTAAATGCCGAATAATTAATCGTAAATAATTAGGAAATTCGGGTATGGAAACCATGGTATCCGTCATAGGAAGTATAAACTAATATATTGAAACGACGTCATAACACTGTTAGGAGATTACTAGGAGTCGTTTAATTAATAGAGTTTGATGTTTAAGTAGTACTGTTTATCTGTTTATTGGGAATCTCAGAGGATTCGGATGCACCAGATATACACGGTGAGTGATTACGAGCTTTCGGCATCCGGCCCTGGGAAATTTGATACGGTTCATTCCTTGAACTTTCATTCTTGTACCTGTTATTTGCCTGACTGTCTAACCTCGACTACGACTACTGACGACGACGACCGACTCCGACTCATTACCGATTTAGATTCTAACTATTTAAACTGTAGAATATCTTACTTAGGAATACCTGACCTGTATTGACTTAACATTTTATTACCCCAATTGCTGATTAATACTGTATACCAAGTCACGTCTACTGATCCTGTTTAACGATTCAGATTGTTAAACCGTATAAACTATAGATGACCTGTACTTGGGATACACCACCTGTCTTGACGTAACATTTTATTGCTCCAATTGCTGATTCCTATTGTACACCGAATCTTGTCTACTGATCTTGTTTACTGATACCGTCACTGCTCCTGTTACTGATCCTGTTCACTGACACTATTACTGAACCTGCATATTACTCCTGTTTACTGCTCCTCATGCATTGCATTGCACGAAGACTGTTTCATTGAAAAAGTAACCGCACACTGTTTTCTGAAAAATTGGAAAACCGTCCTGGTCAACATTGTCGACATACTGTTACTGTAAAGCGTCCTGCAGCGCTATCTTTTCGGGTGCTACTGACTGTACAACCATTCAAATGGTCTGGATTTATAAGTTGTGACGGGTCGTGCCCGTCGTAAAGTAACTCCACGAGCAGTCACGCTGCTACTGATGAGATCGCAACCTGATCAGTTCGGTCTAGCCCAAAACAGTTACTATTTAGTACTGTAAATCTGGCACCTTTCATGTGCTATGATACTGACTGACT
>JAYMSP010000952.1:0-38521 GCA_036897095.1 Plantago elongata | reverse complement strand
TCTCGAGCCTGTAAAACGAAGAAAAGTTGGGCTAGACATAAGAGCACAGAGAAAGTTTCTCTGTGGCCCTGAGAAATAGAAATTGCTTTATTACAGCAAGACTAAATAAGTAAATAGACTTAGCCCACTGCCTAGTATAAGACTGAGCACCGATACCTGACAAGGGTCGGCGGCTTTACTTTCAATTAACTCTTTTCAGGAGACCAAAAAGGGGTCTAACAAGTTAGCTACAAGGACTGATTTTTGTATTTGGATTTGGATTTGGATTTCTCATACTTTCTGGGCTTTCTCTTTCTCTTTACAAGAACCATGTGTAGTTGTGTACCATTTGAAAGCTCCAGGAGAAGATAGAGAAAACAGAAAGGATGACGATTTGACCTTTTTAATGGCATATGAGGTAATGCAACAAACTGAGGGGGTGTTACTGCATTTCCTTTATGCCAAAAGCGGACAGGGAAAGAGAAAACATTCATAATGGAATTAATCGTAATGAAGAACTCATAGACGCCACTTACTGGGCTAAATCTTGTCAAAATCATCTTCAAAGCCATCATCATCACCATCATCTGAGAAAGTGAATATAATGATTCAGCAGTATACATATAAGAAGGATCTTATAATCGTAGATAATTTCAAGGCTCCTAGTAGTTGGATTAAACTCATTTATGCGAAGAGAAATATTTCAAAGAGGCTACTACATGTCATACGTCGACAAAAGAGATAAAGTGTCTTTAACCTATTGATGACCTAAGCATACTATCAGCTTCGCGAAAGAATGATAATGAAAGAAGAAGCATGGTCAGTAAAAGGGTGACAACATGATATGCTATGTAGTACAGCTGTATATGATCTCGTACATTAACCTGAAGCTGATAAAAAAATTTGTTCCCAAATTGAGACCTTATAGTGGTTTCATTGCTTTAACATCAGTTATCCAGAAAGGGCTTGGTACGGGAAAAACACTTTCTGGTTCTTTTTTCTTTTACATAATTTTTTGTGACTCTGTTGAGAATAAAATTGACAGAATATGATGACCAGCTTCACGACTACTGGATTCGTTAAATATTACTGCTGAGTTGTTGGCCACGGATATCCATAGATACTACTTCGAGATTTTATGCAGTTTAAAAAAAATTAAGATGTGGCTGTAATCTCATTAAGATTAATATTCACACAGATAAAACACTGGAGTCATCACTACCATACACAAAGACTTGTCAGCCATCACAAGAACTACAAGTTCAATGGGCGACAAGGACAACTTCAAAGAGTTTGCTAAAAGCCTGAAAGCAGAAACAACAGAGAGGAATTGTTTCAAAGGGAAACCTTGTCATATTCTCGTAAACAACTGAAAGCAAACAGAAAAACAGCTGAACTAAGTAGAGTTCACAAAGTAGGCAGAGAAGTTTAAAGTGCTATTGTATACCTGGACCACCATCACCACCATCACTGTCCTCATCCCCGAGGAGGAAAACATCCAAATCTTGATCAGAAGCTGCAGTTTTTGCACTCTTGCTTTGCTGTTTTGGTAATACATTTTCTGAAGATATTCCACCTGGTGCACTTTCTTTGACCTCAGTATCTTTCACATTCTCAGCAGATTTCAGCTTTACATCTTCCATGTAACGTTTTTCATATCTAAAATAGAATAATAAAGTAGATGTAATCATTCTGAAATACTTCACCAGGACAAACAGAAATAACATACATGTGTGTACCACATATCATATCTACAAAAAGCAGGGCAGGCGAATCTTTTAGTATTTTCAGAACACCATCCTAATATTTATGAACCAATATTAATACGATAATAAAAACAACTCAAGAGTCAAGGGCGTGTGGCTCCTATGGGTTATACAAGTAAAATAGAGAAAATGTTAACTATATAATAAAACTCTACCACTGTTGATTAGTCATTAGCTTTCCTTGTTTATAAAAATGCAGGAAAATAAGTTGGATGGGTAACATTTCACAACTTGCTCCATCATTCAAAAAAAGATGTAGAAAAGAATGTTAAAAATATCAGGAGCACAGGCATGAAGCAGAAACCAAGAGGTCACACTGGGAAACATTGTAGTCATTCCAGAGTTGGTATGCATTATAATAATTTGAAACATTCAGTATGGCTTCTCATTAATCTATTCCACATATTCTTTCACTATACACATGAGAAACACTTTCCTCTGTTAATAAACTTCAAAAAGACAAGTCTGATATATGTTCATAGATAGATAGCACCAGAAAAAAAAATAGGTTTGACTTGATACAATAAGATGCTCTCACATAAGAGAGAGTTACTTACGGCCCCACATGACTATTGACAAGAATGAAGTAGATCCTCCAAAACTTCCTCTCCTTCATCATTCTTGGGCATAGCTGATACCTGAGCTTTGAGATTTCCTGAAAGATAAACAATAACATAAAAATTCTTCATTATTTGACATCTAAACCACAACTCAGACTGATACCACACCATTTACCGAACAACAGCCTCACTTGTATATTTGAAGTGGTAGACACAAGAGTTAAACTCTAATTTCAACAGGGTTACTGCTTAATTCTACCAACTTTCAAGAAACCCAGCTAATGGGGATTTACAAGCCCCAAACTCTAGACTACAGGGATTAAAGGGATGAATTATTAAATACTTCACAATCATTTTGGTTGGCTTGAAAATCATTGGGAGACAATTTTGGAGCTCAGATGGATTGTAAGATATCTTTTGTCCTGTTAAGAGTCATATGATGTAAATGGAGCCAGTAGCCACACTAGTCTCTACTTTCCGCAAGAGAATTTCTTCAGTGGAACTACCAATCCAATATTATAATGCCCAACAATTATGCTATGATTAAGCTCCCTTTGTAACACCAAAGCAACAAAAGTAAATCTCTATTGCATTGACAACAAAAGTTCTTTAAAATAATGTTTTCTTTACCCACTAATCAAGAGAAGGAAAAAACCACAGACAAATAAAAAAAATTAAAAAACTCTAAGGCTAGTTTTAAGGCTATCTTTCATTTTGGGAAGACACAAAGGAATGCTTATCTCATGAAAGCAGTGCATCATTTGTACTTTTGTTCAAAATCCCTTTATAGCTAAGAAATTTCAAGCAGATCGAATCATTTTGTTAAGCAGACACTCTACCAGGAGTTCCAAGTTCTAGTTTATAGTATTAGGGAATATAGGTGAAAGTTCACATGCAATTTAAACTATATGTGTATTTACCAAGACGTTCTATAGGAAGGGGCTGCAATTAGTGGCATTTCGTATCCTTTCTCCATCTTTTTATTTTCTCTTTAGCAAATAATAATATCTGATCAGGACCAAGAAAATCTAACCTTAACTGTTGATAGGACAATCTTTGCATGTCTTTCTTGCCATTCAGTGAGATCCTGTCGAACATTTGAGACGGCAGGAATATCAGACATCTCCATGTCGTCTGTGCATAAGAAATGCATGTGTAGTTCATTAAGTTTTGGTTGAAACCATGGATAAATAATAGAATCGTGTGTTTTAAGAATCAAACTGCCAGGTAGCTCAATAACAACAAAACTTTTATAAGCAAAATCATAAAACTAGTACTCTATAATATGGGGCACCAGTGTAAATATTTGCAAGTAAAACACAGAAAAGGCTTTGGGTTCAATGGATTAACTCTAGATACTCTCTTTTAACAAAAGAAACTCAGTGTACTATTACAGTCATGTTGGTGTATCTAGATGACATCATTGTTGCTGGTAATAATCAGACTATCAGAGATAAATGAATGAGTTAAAGGAGTATTTGAGATGTAACTTCAAGATTAAAGATCTGGGAGAGCGACGATTCTTCTTTAAATTGGGATTGCTTCTTTTGAAGGGATATGCATCAACCAACATTAATATGAACTGGGATCATTGAAGACTATGGAATGATAGGTTCTAAACCTACAAACTAATCAATGTCAGCTCCAGCCCGTCCATATGAAAACTGCTACGACAATTATGAAGTCTTCACCTTGGGATAGATATGGAATGACCAGTCTACTGTGATGCAGATTGGTGCGCATCTTACGACACAAGCAGATGTGGGAACATCATAGGTAGCCTACTGTGATGCAGATTGGTGTTTCTTCCATATCATGAAGGTGTAAGAGGCAATAAACTATCACTGGGTGGATCATCAACTGAGGCTGAGTCCAAATCAATGGCAGCAGGCCAGCAGTGACTTATGATATGGCTTGGCTCAATCATATTCAGAGTGATTTTGGAGTGGTTCATGATCTAATATTACTTAGAATCCTAATCGTGATATTCTGAATTTAATTATCCCAGAACTTATGATGTATTCAGGCTGAGAAATATCAAATGCACTGACAGTACAAACTAGTGTATTTTGTTGAAGGGGTATTACCCTCACGTATTGAATACTTCATTAAGTGTGTATCACATATTGCATATCACGTACCCGATGTACTACAAATAAGGTAACAGTGATTAATATAACAACTAATCCAGCATTCATGAGCGGTCTAATAATCACATTAACATTGATTGTCATGTGGTACAAATGAGAGACTGCACAATATATTTTTCATTCATTTCATGTTACCTCTGGGGTACAGTTTACAGATTCCTTAACCAAGGCTTTGAGAATACGAAGGTTTAGATAGGCATGTACGAACACCTTAAGGGAGGAGTATAAGCAAGAATAAGAAGAAGAGGATGCAACCACAAATGAGCATTATCACCTAGTCAGTCAGTTTGTTAAGCTAGCTTGCTAGTGTCAGATGGACAAAAGTGAGTTGTAACCATCCTGTAGCCGTCAAGTGAGTCTTAATTC
The DNA here is from genome assembly GCA_036897095.1 of Plantago elongata. Classification (NCBI taxonomy): domain Eukaryota; kingdom Viridiplantae; phylum Streptophyta; class Magnoliopsida; order Lamiales; family Plantaginaceae; genus Plantago; species Plantago elongata. The sequence continues at coordinate 33,700 of JAYMSP010000952.1, read as the reverse complement.
TACATAAGCAGAGCTTTCTTTGTAACCATTTTAGGAATACAATTCAGTTGCTTTCTTCATTTCTCCGTCTCTTGTTTATAGCTGATGTAATAGGCAGCATAAACTGCTTTAAAGAAGCTCAAGAATGACCAATCAGTATCTATTCTCGAACCCCATCCCTTGTGTCAGAAGATATTTTAAGGTCCCATGAGTAGTTATTCAGTAACCCCCAGCTCCAAACTAATTTAAGGCCATTCCACTTTACAAGTGCACATACATGGTATGAGTACTGACACTTGGATGATACCAACTCCAATCGAAATTAATAAACCAACTCATCATCTCATATCCTCATTCGTTCTAAATAATATCAAACACGGCGTCAATAACCTTTCGCAAATTAGCTGAATGCATCTCGCCATTGAATCTCAACATGCAAAAGTGAAAGCATTAAACAAAACTCCAATCACACGCGTCAAATTCACCAGAGGATCATTACACTACCAATCAAATCAGACAACAAACAACAGAAATGTACTCAAAACAGAAACAGACACTACAAAACTACCAATCAACACGCGTCAATTTCACCAGAGAAAAGCAACACCAACAATCAACAGAAATGTACTCAGAAACAGATACAAAACTCTGGTCACACGTCGATTTCAACAGCGAAAAGCAACAGCAACAGAAACACTACAAATGCATCAAAACAGAAACAAATAACAAAAACCAGCAATCCATACCTTCAATCGGAAAATCCTGAAACGTATTGATCGTAATCTCCTTGATAAAATCCCTCAACTCATCCGTAACACCGAACATCTCGAGATCAGCAGGTGACGCAGCGACATTGCTTTCTCCTCCACCTCCTCCTCCATTCTGAGCCGAGTCGACGAAACTAGCCACAGCCGGCGGGAGCTGAGCCGTGATCTGATCGGCGCGCTTGAGAGCCTCAGCGGCGATCTCCTTGGACTTCTTCGAAGCCTCAGCAGCCAGCTCCTTGGATCGCTTGGAAGCCTCCGAGATGACTTCGGAGAGGTTCGCGGAGGTGACGATCTCCTGAGATTTCTTCGCCGCTTCTTCGGCGAAGCTGCGAGCTCGTTGCCAGAAATCCATGGCGAGATTTGCAGGTTGGATTGGATTGGATTGGAATTCGATTACTGATTTGGGAGGAAGATGTAGTGATGCGTGGTTAATTGCTTGTTTACGTGATTTTGGATCGAATTAGTGAAGCTTGATGGTGTAATTTTCAACGTTATAATCCCGTTTTACTTTCTTCGATCAAACAATATTTAACAATACTGTAATTATAAATTAATTTTAAACTATAAATATAAAATAATTTGAAATGATGTTAACATCGAGGGAGATGTATTCGTGGTATAAATTAAAGGATTGCAGTTCTGTTTAACAAAACTAAGTGATAATCTAACTGGTATTTAATTTAATAGATGATAAGCTAGTTGATTTTTTTATAAAATTATTTAACTGATAAACTAGTTGATTTGCTAAATATAATATGTAAATCAATCAACTATCTTATTATTTTAATAAGTTTCATAAAGAAAATTATAAGATCCAATCTATATTTTTATATAATAGATTACGATAATACTAACTTATAAGTTTGTGTTGAATAGAACCGACAAGAGCATGTTATCCATTGTTGGAGCTTGTACATTTGATCAATGCTTATAGCAATGGAACTCAATCATTATCAAACGACTGCGATTATTTTTTGCCCGTGAAAGAGGGCCTTTTGTTTCTATGAACTTCCATTAAATTGAGAAAGAAAATAAGTTTCTACGGTATTGTTACGAAACTTTTATGAAATTAAGTTTGAGAAAATAATTAGAACGGCTAATTTGTGTACCGATCATTTAGCTCGCGCTATCAGGATCTATGCTTGGTACAGGAGACGGGCCAATTTAGATTCTCATTCATTTTCGACCAAATCTCCTATATACGAAAAATACTCACTCCGTCCTACTAAAATAGATCACAGTACTTTCAATTATGTTTCTAAAATGATTAATTTTTTATTCATAAACTAAAAAAAGGATAAAACGCCCCTCAAGATCAGAAAAGGAGCATGATCAAAGACAACTTATTGGGCCTAGGTGGCCCAATCGTAGCGTGTAATTGGGATGATTTGGAAAGACATCTCCATCTCCATTTTAGTGAAAGTATATATGTACGGCACACATCCTCATAACGCGACGTAAGTCATTATTACGTATTCATAACCGAATAATATACACTCCAATATCTCTAGAGTAAATCCTTTATTTAGGTTGGCACTTACAAATTGAATTTAGCGTTTTAACCAACCCCAAAAACACACAAAAGCATCTGTGAAGGTCATAACCAAAAGCATTGAAGATCTCAAGTGCCTTTGCAAAGGTGATTACGACATTGGTAATAATTGCACGATTAGAACTTCTACAGATTAAGCAAATACCCTCAACAATGTCTAAGATGAATATAATCGACGATATATAATTGATTGTCTAGTATGATACTTAACCTCCATTAAAATCGAGTTGTATATTAAATTCATAAATTAAAATATCGATTTTGGTATACATTTCGAATTATTGAAGAACATACAAATTTCAGAACTTTTCATATACGTTTCAATATTTTTCGAAACTTATTGTGATATTTTTAAAATAAATAATAAATTATAAGGTATTTCGATTTGTTTCGAATTTTGGGTTAATCTAACTTTGATGAGCTAAAAACTCGAGATGTTTCGATATTTTTCGTTTCGTTCAGGTGAGATATACTCAATTCTTACCGAATTTAACTTATCGCATTTCATTTTGAAATGTACCAATTTAAACATCTTATCGACTCATCCCTGATTTAATATTTTTTCAACTTTATTATAATATGAGTATATTATATCGTACTTACTCATTTTCTTAAAATTTATATTTCGAATCACGAATACTTGAATCTGAGACGATATACTAATAGTTGGCAAAAGGCCGTACTCTATAATTGAGTAGCTCCCATCTCACGTGGCTACCACACTACTAGTTTGAAGTTTGGATTGTTTAGTGAGGACAATAGTGTCATTTTCCCTGCACAGAAAGGAAATAATAATATCATCTGAGCTGAAGAAGATTTTGCAGGAGGATATTTGCTTGTCAGAGATTAAGTGAGAGAAATAGCACCTTCCCCTCCTCATCCATACCCACCCTCTCTTCCATCCACCCATCCGGCTACCCCTTCATCCCGCAGAAACCGGGTATTTTTTTTCGATTTCTCACTGGTATCCGCAACCACTAATAATTCTAGTAGTATCGGACGATTATCCGTACTACTACAACTGCTCGTCTTTTTATTTTTTCGATATTTCACTGATATCCGCAACCACACCACTATACACTAGCACTATTACTACTACTATTCCTTCTTTTTTCGATTCCTCACTCATATCCGTACTACTACTGCCACTGCTTGTCTTTTCATTTTTTCGATTTCTCACTGGTATCCGAGCACACGACTACTAAATGCAACAGGAGATACACTCCTCCATCGGAGTCAGCCGCTTCGACCGGCGTCTCCGGCCGTACGGCCACCACCCACCGCTGAAGTGTCCACGTTGCGACTCGCTCAACACCAAATTCTGCTACTACAACAATTACAACCTCTCGCAGCCTCGCCACTTCTGCAAAAGCTGCCGACGCTACTGGACCAAAGGCGGTGTGCTCCGCAACGTCCCCGTCGGCGGAGGCTGCCGGAAAACCAAGCGATCCAAGTCGAAATCCGATCGGAACTCCAATCGGAGCTCTAGTAGCGACAGCTCAACCCTCACCGCCGCCGCGACCGCGGCGGAGCCGCCCGAGGAAGTCGGAGCTCCAGATCAGTCAGCTACGGCGTTCAGTTTCACCGATCAGCCGGCTCCGACGCTCAATTTCACTGATCAGTCGGAAGGGGGACAGATGTTCGGGAACTTTACGAGTATGATGACGTCACAGGAGGAGATGTTAGGGTTTCGTGGATCGGATGTTTGCGGAGGTGAAGAGGAGCTCGCGGCGGCGATGGATTGGGGAGACGGTGGAGTGGGTGGTGGTTGTGGAGATGAAGGGTTGTTTGATTTAACGGGTCGGGTCGAGAGTGGTTCATATTGGAGTCGAAGTGAGTGGACGGAGAATGATCACTCCAACTACCTTCCTTAGACTCGGTTTACCATGCTGTATTGACTCCTGGTGCTTTCGTCACTCCGCAAGAAAATCGGTGCTCAACTTAATTCATTCATTTGAAAGAGGTTTTTAACTCTGTTGAATCGATTAGTGGTGGTTCGTTACGAATTTACATACAGTCGAATTCAATATAATACGTGGGTTATTCGGCTTAGCAGTGAGTAATTAATACTAGTCGTGATTCTTATATGATGGTACTATTTATGTAAATTTGTTTTGTGTTGGGTTGTTTTGTCTTGTGAAGCGGATGTACTATGACTCTATGAGCATATAGCAAACACTAACTTCCACACTCTCTTTGATCTTCTAGTTTTTGTGGAACTTGTTTAACCTCTATGTATTACTTGTGTTTGATGAATTGAGAATGCAAGAATGAATTGTTATTTGTGGAACTTCTTGTTTAACCTCTAGGTAGTAGGTATTGCTTGTGTTTGATGAATTGAGAATGCAAAAATTGTTATGTTGATTAACGTAAACTCTAACAATGTTATTCGAAACATTAACTTACTTTTTTGAATTTTTTTAAAATTATACATAGACGTATATTTTAGTTCTTCGAAAGTTTATATATATTTTCAAATGGCTTAGAATTAAATAAGTATGGCATGTTCGGGTATGTTCCAATACACTATACAATCCACGCCAACTTTATAATACGTAGTACACCAAAACCTACTAAAAAGAGTTCGGACTTCAGGTAATATTTTATCCTTTTATTCCTCATGATTCATATTTCCACACAGAGTCAATGTATGTATTACTATTACAACGTTATATATCTTAGTATTATCACATTTCGATTACTATGAGTTTATGCACGAGTGAATAATACTTCCTTTGTCCCATCAAACTTCATACATTAGAATTTTCATGTAGTTTTATATGAAAAGTTGAAGTAATGATAAAAAATGAAGATGTGGATAAGGGTATTTTTAGTGGCAAAATGTTTAATTTTTGTGTAAAGTTGAAATTGTTTATTATTTATTACTAGTGAAGTAACTTTATTTTTTAGTAACGTATGAAGTTTGATGAGACGGTTAAAAAAGATAAATGTATGAAGTTTATCCGGATGGAGTGAGGGGGAGCAGTATACTACTAATAATGATACTGCATGCATGTGTAATCTAATATTGCCGACATTCTAATTTTATGCTCTTGAATGGAGTTAGATTGGATCGGAGTGTGGGTTATATATGTATATAATATCTTAAAATTGGTGATAGTGTTGATGGCACGTAGAATAGAATGGAATTATTATTATCAAGCAAAAACAAACATCAATTGGTGCTTTGTGGACTCTTGTGTGGTCCATTTTCTTATTATGTGAAATCAATGATCTCATCTCATTTAATTAAATAAATATATTATTTACTATATTAAATTAAATAGTATGTGATTAAATAAATATCAAACCACCGCCAGCGCATGTTATTATACTAACACTTGCAAATGGCCACTTAAGAGAGGTAGGGAAAATATACTTGGCATGGCATGTTTGGTCCATTTTAACAAATGAATAGTGGTTTTCATGCCATGACAAATAGTGGTGTATGTTATTTTCTTCATAAGTTGGCAGCCATCACCGAATTTAATCAGTTTCAGTTCGATTTAATTTATTTCAATTCAGATTCATTTCATTTACACAAAAAGAATAAAAATATATTTCAGAGTGATTATATGGTTACTTTAGTGTATACTTTATAGATTATTTATAATACATTATCTATCATATTTTCTATTTTACATAGTCTTTCTCTTACTTTAATCACACCATATTCTCTCCATCTAAAAATAACTGAAATGAGCAAAAATAAACAGATGAATCATCGTATTAAACAATCAAAGTATAATTGAACCGAAAGAATTTGCACTGAAATTAGTAAATTAAGATGAAAGAAATATAATTGAACTGAATGAATTTGTATTAAAATTAATGAGTTTTAAGATAAATGAAATATAAATTTATTATTCTATTAAAAAACTTATTTGATGATTCTTAAGGAAGTTAAATTCAAAAACGGACGGATAGTATATATACACTATGTACCCGTGTTTGGTTTCTACCTTAAACCCATTTGTGCAGGTCATTGATGAGGTGAATCATACATGAGATTTGGGGATAGATAGTACGGACAGAGAGGAGGCATGGAGAAACCGAGTTGGTATGGCGGAAGTGGGTCATGTGGTCGGTTGGTGTACTGGGACCCACCTACTCATTTTACACCAAGAGCAACCATTGCTCCAGCCTCCACGCACCGAATCGGATCCGCAAACAAAATCCGTCTTTAATAAAGTAGCGTGATACGTTATAATTTACTTGTACATTTTAAAGAAATATTAAAATAAAGCCTTGTCCGGTAAAATTAGCTGAAAAGATAGCTAATAGCTGAATAATTAATTGTAGCTGATTAGATAACTTGGTTAGCTTATTAACCTAGCTAGCTTTTCAGTTAACTTTCGCGCGTTCACATAACGAGATTTTTATTAAATAAAGTTCATGAAGTTGAAAAACTAGTTGAAAAGGTTGTAGTAAATAAATAATAAAAAGTGATTTATATAATAAAATAATAATTAATAGTGCCCTAGTAATATACACGAGTGTCTGAAAATTTTACAAGCACATTATGCCAATTATATTGAATTATTGATGTATTTCTTCAGAGAATATCCTATATTTAATGAAATGGAAATTTGTTTCATCATATAATAGGCAATAACTGCAATTTTAATCAAATAAGATTTTATTATTATTATTTTAAAATTAATTAGTAATTAAAATTAAATATACGTGATGTTACATATTACATATATAGGAAATTGAAAATGGGATGTAAATGGGCAGGACAGAGACAAGTGAGAGATAGTTGTTGATGTGATTTATCGGCACTTACTTGTCATAGGCCTATAGGTAGGGGTATTATTTTACTACCCATTCCAATAAATGGACCATTGCCGGTTTATTAGCATATATATCATTATACTAGTATATCTATACCAAATAAATTGGTATCCATCGGTTTGATTCAACTTCTAACCTAGATATCTGACTTTTTATAATTTTCAAGAAGTTCCGAAAAACAATTCGGAGTGTTTGGTTTCGAACGTAATTAAAAAGACAATAAAAGTTGAATTTTATCACTTTAAATTCAGAGCAAGACACTCCGAACTGTTTATATACTTCGAGGAAATGTAATTATACACTAAGAATTACGAAATATAATTGTTAAAATGGGTTGATTCACACTATGCCACGAGGAACACTAATTGCATTGAATAAAAGTAAATAATAAAACAATAATGAAATACATTCGACAAGTGTACCTAGCTCCTTCATAAATATCAAACAACAAACTATGCTATTTTTACCCGAAATTTTATTAATTTCAATTCAAATTCATTCAATTCAGTCTTATTATGTTTAGTCGTTATTTATACTATACAATTCAGTTCATTTTAGATTAGACGAAGAGAATAAAAACCTAATAACATGAAGAAGCTAGTAGAAACATATTGAAGACCAACATAATATGCTATATTAACTCCTACCAATCTTTATTCTACAAGTTCAATCGACTACGAAAGACATTTGACTAAATTTGTTGATCTATGTAACAAAAATGGAAACTGGACTTCACCAATCACAGTTCAGTCCATTATTTGCTCTTTTTGTCAATTAGACAACAAAGTCTTAATCAAGAAAGTGTCTGTCTCTTTTGTTACAAACAGATTACGGGTCTTGCTACAAACAAACCTGTTTCCGCCAACGGATGATTAAACAGTTGTTCTTGGATCAAAAGAACTTTTTGCGTTCGAAATTTTGACCACAGCTTGATCCTTGTCCCTCAGAAGCATGAGAGCTGGGTGAACTTTAAGATCCTGTGTCAGTACCTTCTCTCCGACATCCATCTCACTCAAATCTACTTCGATGTACGGGGGGATAATATCCGCAGGACAAAGAAACTTGACAGTTCTAAGGATGATGTTCAATGTAGACCCTACAAAGTGAACAAAGAGTGTAAAATTTAGTAGATACCAAAAAAAAAAAAAAAAAAAAACTCGTAAATATAACCACCAAACAGTCAGATAATTCAGATGTAAGTCATAGAGGAAGAAAGTAAGGGGCTGATTGGAGTAGCATCCAAATGCCCGTTTGGATGCTACTCGGGGATTTTGTGTATTTGTTATGGTACAGTAGCAATATTTTTCTCTACCTATATAACAAAACTGTAATACCCTATCCAATTGCAATTCTATACCAAACACAATTTTAACAATCCCACTACAATTCCGATCACTATTCAGACATTTAAATCGGGGCATTTAAGTCGCATGCCAATCAGCCTCTAAAACTGCATACATAATCTGCTTCTAAAGAGTATAATATATTCTATCTGCAAGCTGAGATTCTCAATGCTACATATATTATATCCTAAAAGGTAATGCATCTCCGTCCTTGCAGTTGCTCCAGTTCATATTGTTCCATCATAGTGTTTAATACATGTGCTTATGCCGATTTCTGTTCTTATTGTCGAAAGTTTGTAAAGATATTCTATTTCTCTCACACAATTTAACCTGTAACCTTTTCCGTTGGCTTGTATCACTAAGATTTGTGACTTACTATATGTAGTTCCGTACTTCCTGTGGCCATTTACTCTGCAGGATGACATAATGTAGATTGGGGACTGATGAAAGACATCCAATAAGTTGAAGATCACCAACTTGGCACAAGTTCACTATGTTGAGGAAATGGTGATGATAAATTTGAGGCCTACTACCAGAGGCAAGTTGGAAACTTAGACAACAAGAATGATGCCAAAAGGTCTAAAAAAGAGTTCCAATCCTATCACACAGATAGCTAGTAGCTACTTAGCTAGTAAATTATGTTTACTCCTGCAGATAAATTTATTGGATTATAGCACATGACTGACATTTCACCTTGTTGATAAATTTTTAGGATTATAGCACATGACTGAAGAAAGTTGGCTCGCATGGAAATACTAACAAAGAAGTAATTGCTTCCATAGGAATTTTACCTATAGTCCTTATGCAGGTGGAGCTTATCATTATTGTTCTCACCACGCAGGCAATCTCATCAAACACCTCATTCTAGATGTCTGTGGGAAGAGAAGGTCATAGGTGATGGATAACAACCAATCGTCGCTACTAACCACCATACACAGTCCAAATAGTACCAACAATTGGACTCTGCGTGATTTCTAAGATACAGGAACATCTACTTGGCTTTATAATATGGGGATGGAATCTGATTGCCAAAACCACAATCTTCTCATAGCATGGTCCCTTCAAAGCTTTTCAACTTACTGTTATTTACCTAAAGAAAATTTTCTCCATAAAATGTCACAAAAGATTCGCTCACGTGGCCAATCAGATAGATAAAAGACTGCAATTAGAACAGAAGAACGAAGGAGAGTCTCATTATAGACCTGAGCAAATATGCATTTCGATTGAAAAGAAGAAGGTTCTCATTCTTTTATGTAACCTTAATTTGCACTCCAGGCCTAGCATGTACATGAAGTCCTTAAAATTGAAAGATGTGTGACTACACACAGTGGTTACTTATTGTCCTAGATCTACTCTCAAGTCCTTCAGCTTTCACAACGTGAGCATATACAAGAGTCAAAACTGTAATGTCTGTAAGCTCTAATTTTTCCTAGTCGCAATACCAATTAGATCCCTAGAATAGGATAAATCAAATGCAAAACAAAAAAGGAATAGAAGCAGGCCTTATGGTACCTTTCTTCAATCCAGGAGAAACATCATTTCCTCTGAACACGATAGGAACATCCACCTTTAACAGGGCACTAGATGGGGCTCTGATAAAAGTCAAATTAAGAATTGCATCTTTTGTTGGATGTAGATGAAGCTGGAAGAAAACAATTGGTGATTAATAACATTGTACAGGTACCAAACCAGATGCCATATAATGCAAATTAAAAATATTCTTAATGTATCATACAGTGAATCAATTGTTGGGTTCACTCCACAATTAGCGACTTAGTTTTTTACGTAATGTATTCATACTACGTAACCTGATATCCTGAATCAAAGTATTTAATCACTGAAAATTCTCATCTATCACCCGAAAGTACAGAATAAAACACTCCTCATGAAAGAATAGCTACTCGAACAAAAAAAAGAGAAGGGTCGGATGTGAATTAGGAGTAACTCAAGGCAGAAAAAAGTCAACGAAAACCAGATGGTAAGGCTCGGGTGATACACGGAGAAAGTAGTATACTATCCTCGACTCCAATAGACAATGAACCTAAACATTAGAGAACGTACAGAGCAAAAAGGACTGGCGAAAATGAAGCAAGCAAAAAAGCAAATACTACTTCCTTAACTCCAACAGACAACACACCTAAACATTAGAGGAAATACAGAACAAAAGGACTGGCAAAAACGAAGCAAGCAAAAATCAAATACTACTTCCTTGACTCCAACACACAATGCACCTAAACGTTAGAGAACATACATAGCAAAAAGGACTGGCGAAAACGAAACAAACAAAAAGCAAATACTACTTCCTTAATTCCGACAGACAACGCACCTAAACTTAAGAGAATATACAGAACAAAAGGACTGGCAAAAACGAAGCAAGCAAAAAGCAAATACTACTTCCTTGACTCCAACAGACAATGCACCTAAACATTAGAGAACATACAGAGCAAAAAGGACTGGCGAAAACCTAGCAAGCAAAAAGCAAATACTACTTCCTTTGCTCCAACAAACAATGCACCTACACATTAGAGAACATATAGAGCAAAAAGGACTGGCAAAAACGAAGCAAGCAAAAAGAAAATAATAGTTCCTTGACCCCAACAGACAATGCAACTAAACATTAGAGAACATACATAGCAAAAAAGACTGGCGAAAACGAAGCAATCAAAAATAAAACAAACACTACTTCCTTGACTCCACAAGACAATGCACCTAAACATTAGGGAACATATGCGACAACGAAGCAAGCAAAAAGCAAATACTACTTCCTTGACTCCAACAGACAATGCACCTAACCATTAGAGAACATACATAGCAAAAAGTCAGGCGAAAAAAAGAAGCAAGCAAAAAGCAAATACTACTTCATTGACTCCAACAGACAATGCACCTAACATTAGAGAACATACAGAGCAAAAATGACTGGCAAAAACGAAGCAAGCAAAAAAAACAAACACTACTTCCTTGGCACCACCAGACAATGCACCTAAACATTAGGGAACATATGAAACAACGAAGCAAGCAAAGAGCAAATACTACTCCCTTGCCTCCAACAAACAATCCACCTAATCACTAGATAACAATTCCTTCCTCCGTCCAATTTAGCATTCGTCGACTTCTTTTCGGTGACAAATTACGGCTGAATCACACTGGAACAAAAAAATAAAAAATCAGAATAATTATATTACCAATTGGGGTAAGACTCTGACTTTCTCAATTAAGTCTGGCGAGTCTAAATCGGGATGAACATGAAGATCAAAGGTCCTGGACAGGAAGAAATTTCTCCCGAAATGATCCAGCAGCTTCTTAATCTGATTGTGCTTTACGGAAATGAGGCGCTTGTTGCCACCTAATTCGCCCTTCTCGGCCTCGAATACAATGCTGGGCACTCGGCCGACTTTCCTCAACTTGGCAGCGATGCTTTTGCCGGACTCGGAGCGTGGAACGGCGACGATTGGTTCGGCGTATTTAGATTCTGGTGTTGGGAAACCCTCCAGGTAGCTGAACTCTGGGACAAAGGGCGGCGGCTCTTGGATCAGCGCCGCCGATGTGGCGTATTGGCGCCGGACGTTGTGGTGGAATAGGGTTGTGGCTCGCCGGATCAGCATTTGCGGCGGTGGTTGTGGCCTCCAGTCAATTTGGGGTTTTTTATTAGGGTTTAGGAGTGGAGGTGAGGAAGAAGAGGCAGAAGTGATTTGGGATGAGTCTGTACAATTTGACCCAGACTCGAACTCAACTTGAAATGAATCATCCGACTCGAATTTAATCGAACCAAAATGACCTGAGTTGAATTTGATCACCCGAACACACCCAATCTAAAATTATTTAAATTTAAACTTGAGTTGAAAAATAATCCAGAATTTCATAAGGTTAAGACGAGTTAGAAAAAGGTTAAAAGATTAGAGTCAATCCGATAAATTTACTTATCATAAATTATTTCGATTTCATATTTGATGTATATTAAGATTCAAATCCGAATAAAAATTGAATCTGAAAAGCTACAATCCAAAAGAAATCGAATCCGAATAACATCCGATTTGATCTGAACTCGACTCAACATAAACCACAGACTTGCAACCGAAATACAAACGGCATACAAATGAAATTGAAAATCAGACTGTGTGTCTTGCCACAAACAAACCTGTTCCTGCCAACAGATGATTGAACATCTGCTTATCCACCATCCACACTCACAGTCCATATAGTACCAACTACCAACATTTAAATCATGCATTATTTTCTTAGGAAAATCGAAGAGTAGACGCAGAAGAAATTCGTACAAATTCTGTGAAATATAGCTGAGAAACATTATCAGCAATGTTTGGTCTATACATCTTTATTACGATCACATGATAAATGATCTCAAGAATCAAGCTGGGCTAGCATTACAGGAAAGGTAATACATATGCTGGAGATATTGATCATCTGCAAAAGCACATTATTATACGAATACGGAAAGACAAGATTATTGAAGTAAAGTAGATGTTCAAGAAAGCTATCCAGCTGAAAATGGCACACTAAAAGCACACAAGCATTCTCGTCTCACACCTGCAATGGGATGCTGCATTATGTGCCTGCAAAGATCTTCAGATCATTAGTAATAGTGATTATAGTTACTCAAATATGAAGATCTTAAAGCGCTAAGGTATAAGAATTGGATACATACTTCAAGTAAAGGCTCTAGCTAGTAAATGAGGATGCAGGGTTATACTTACAACTTACTGAACAAAGCTGAACGAAGGTATGATCATTCTTCGAGTGGAAATATGGACAGCTTAAGGGCGCTAAATGTCGTAGCTTGCCCCTCTCCCATCTGTTCTCGTTTCTGTAGAATTTTTCTTGCTGAAGCTGCTGCAGATTTAGTAGTGCGATACAGGTCTAACATCTTCAAGGTTGGTATTTCAGCTAGCCCGATGGGAACCTCTAGGAGCTCTTCGCAGTTCTTGAGCTGAAGGCTCCTAAGCCTAGGAAAATGGCTATTGGAAGCTGACCAAGCGGTTAAATCTGTGCGTCCTATGTACAATACTTCAAGTTCGCGAAAGCCACCATCAACAGCCCTCCATGTATCTCCCATAAATGCTTTATCATTCAATTTGAGAACCTTCAGATTTAGCAGGAGTCCTAGGACATGCATCTGATTCCAAGGAAGAAAAGTATCGGCTAAGGTCAGGCTCTTCAGGTTTGGTGGGAACTGATATGTGGGAGGAAGGATAGTCACTGGTTTATCACGAGCCGCATCAGGAAAAGCGTCATTTATCAACTTTAATTTTTCAAGATTTGGTAACTTTCCCATGTTACCGGACGATCCATTATTCTGATCACTAAGAAACATGGCTAGACGTCCACGAATGCCCAACTTTTTAACCTTCCGGGCCCTATTGAAAACGCCTTCTGTGCAACTCTGAGGTGATATCGTACCAAGGGTTCTGATATTTTCACTTTCCATGCTATTCTTCTCTGGCTTTGGCAGAGTTGCAGATGCATTCGTCTTGAAATGCCTCAGTTGTTTCATCTTCCAGATATCTAATTGAATATCCAAGGTACGTTCTTTTGTGTCAACTATAAGAGTTTGCATATTCCAGAGCTTTGAGAATGCTGGAGGAAGAACATGTGAATTGAATGATAAAGCTAGGTACCTCAGATGAAGAAGCTGGTACAAGTCACGCGGGATTTTAGAGAACCGGATAGGCTTTGCCTCTAAAACCCTAAGTAGCTTGAAAGATGCAGGGATGACAGAAATAGTTTCTGTAGACAAGTTGATTTCTTCCTCTGAAACACACACAAAAGAACGGACCCGAGGACCAATAGGTCTTGATGAAACAAACTCTTTGACATGGGTATGAATACACAGACGACGAAATTTTCCTATACCTTCAACAGGAGGATCAAAATTTTCTTCCTTGGACCTTTTAATTTCCTGGAGGAAATTTTCTCTGTTACTTCCAGCTTCATTTCTGCAAAAATCACGAAGCACATCATGAATGCGGCATGTTTTAACTCTACCATCTCGCCTCTTCTTATCGACTCTTAGTAAGTTCCGGTTAATAAGATCTCCTAAATAACTTTCGGCAGTTTCCTCTAAGCTGCTGTCCTCTTTTTTCTGTATGAACCCTTCCGCGATCCACATGCGAGTCAATTTCCATGCTGGAATCGCAGAGTCTTCAGGGAACACCGCCAAGTATAAAAAGCATGCCCGCAAATGATGGGGCAGTTTATCATAACTCAGAGCTATGATTTTCTCCATACGCTTTGTTGGATCTTCATCAACAATATGAATATTCACATTATCAGACACTTTTTGCCACGTGGTCTCCATCGAACTGACATCCTCTAAAGCCGAATTTTTCTTGGACAGAATACCTCCAATGACCACGATTGCAAGTGGAAGCCTCTCACACCTATCCACAATAAGTTTTCCGGAAATTTCCAACTCCTTTGGGCACTCAGGCTTACCAAAAACCTCTAACTGAAGTAGCTCCCAACTTTCCTCTTGGGTTAAAAATCGCAATTGGTGGGGAATTCTAGTGTTGTTAGCACAATTACCAACTTCCACATTACGACTAGTGATCAATATTTTCCCCATACTATTAGCTTTCGGCAAAATTATTTTGAGCTTATTCCAATCTTCTGCTGTCCATACATCGTCCATGACAATCAAGAATTTGCCTGTGTTTAGATGAGAAGCAACTGCTGTGGCCAACTCTTGGTCAGTTTTGTTGCTCATGTCATCAGTGACACTGGTGAACTCTTTTAGGATTGTAAGGAGCACATTCTTGCGTGATAACTCCTGAGAAACATAAACCCATATGCGAGTAGGGAATTCATATTGGATATCTGGATCGCGATAAATCATTCCTGCCAATGTAGTCTTGCCAAGACCAGGCATGCCTATGATGGAGATGACATCAAGTTGCTCCCTTTTTTCTTTAAGATAACCAATCAATAGTTTTGCCTCGTCTTCGAACCCCACAATATTCTGGTCTCTTACTATTGGAGCCTGCAATGTGAATTTTGATTCAGAAATTGATAAATTCAGACATACAAGAACTATACTAAGCAAGTATCGTAAAAGACCTGATTTTCCTACACAATAGGAAAGATCACATTATATTAGTGAACATTATGTGAATATGCCAAGCATGCACTTGTGTTGGAGGAATATGGTATTTCACTCATATTCAGTAAAATCAAGATTTTTCCAAGAATTTCACACTGAGAATTTCTTATTGTATCAGAACATGTCTTGAAAGTTTTTATCTGTACTTTCAGGTTCTTGGCCTAATTGATCAATAATCAACATTCAAATCTTGAAATGAATTAAACAGCAGGGATCTTTTTTGTCAAAAATGATCATCGGAAATGAAATGCATTGTGGGGTGCAAAGTAAAACATGAACAATGAATCTAGAAGATCTTTTTCGCAGTGATCAACAACACTATCATGAAATCTTGGATTGTCTTGTTAGTCGTTGGTTATATCTGAAATCGCAATTCCAGAATTTTTAGGCACAATAGGAATTGTTTTAACTGAAGCATAATTCGCCCCCCTACTAGTGTATAATTGGGCTGAAGCAAATTAAATGGCTTCCAAGATACAGAGAAATTCAAAAAATATGTATGTATGTTTAACTACGGATATTGAAATATCGGAGTTAAGTTAAATAACTGGAAATAAAGCAAAGGAAATGCTACATAAACAGTTATGGCAAATGTTGTTACTGTCTGCTTTTAGATCTAGAAAAAAAACCTTGTTATGTTTGATTTCAAGAGTTGTGTCTTAAGAGACACAAAAATCTTCAGAAATCTATTGGGGAACAGTTGCAAGGGACATATATAGAGATTCATACACTCAAATGAACACGAACACTACTAGAACTTAGAAAAGAATGAACGGTTGAAACTTGAAAGCTATTCAAGCAAAGTTGCAGTCTGTAAATAAGAATGAAACTTGGATAATTGTTGATAAATCACCAGATCATATCTTGCAGCTATATTAGATGATGATACTGCAACTTACTTACTTGGTGAGTCGGAAGAAAATATTTTCACGAAAACAAGGCATGTTTGTTAAAGAGATCACTATATGGACTTGAGCAAAGTCCAAGACAGTGGTATAAAAGGTTTGACAAATTCATGCACAAGTCTGGTTTCAAGAGATGTAGCTATGATACTTGTGTATATCTGAAAGTAGATGGCCTTGTCAACTACGGAATGTGTATGGCATAGACAAATGCTGTAAAAGAAGCTATATGGTTATGAGTTATATTACTGCAGTTCAGAATTGAGCACGAGCAAGTGAAGATCGATTGACAGTCAAAGTGCTATACATGACTTGTCTAAGCATCATTCGTATCATGACAGATCTAAACATATAAACATATACTCCTACATGTTAATTATCATTTCCTTAGAGATCGATGTTGTTGATAGAGGAGATGTG
The DNA here is from genome assembly GCA_036897095.1 of Plantago elongata. NCBI lineage: Eukaryota > Viridiplantae > Streptophyta > Magnoliopsida > Lamiales > Plantaginaceae > Plantago > Plantago elongata. The sequence goes on along the minus strand of JAYMSP010000952.1, from coordinate 16,829 downwards.
CATGCATTGCAGTGATTGTATTTGTATGAAAAGTCAAGTCTCATAGTATACCATGACATGATGTTCTGGAAATGAAAACTTGAGAAATACTACCTCATAGACTTCATCAGGACGGGCATCTGCAATAGTCATTTGGGCGAAATCGAACATTCCTCTATCACCGTATATCCCCCGGATCTTGGAGCTAACTGTTTCAACCCGTTTAGCGATGTCATGGAGAGTTACAGGCTTCTTGTAAACCTTTTCAAAGTATCCTTTGGACTTGACCTGTGCCGTCTGCGTGACGAACGCGTCGATGATGTCCTCAGCATCGTACACCACTTCCCGTATGTGTCTCACAAGTTCACTCAACCTCTTGTCCTCTCTCCGCCTCTTCACGGTGTCCTTGAGAAAAGCTTGGAACAGGCGGAGATCGACTTCTAGCTTTTCGACCTCAGATTTCGAGTTGGCGATCAGTTTGCCATGGTAGAGGAGCAGCTGCCCCAAGTTATGCAGCAGGAATTCAACTGCTGCATCTGCCATTAGAGATTTAGAGGAAATCTCTATAGCTAATTAAACTGACTTGTATATGGTAAGTGTGACCATATCTATATGCTAAAATCCACATTAACAATGACCAAGACTTGAAGACACAAAAAAAAAAATGAAAAAGACGACCAAGACTTGACATTACAATTTTACATGTAGGGTATATAGAATTTGTACATTTATGCAGACTATTTCATACACCAATAATTCATTACACCCACCCATAATGTAATGATCTATATTGTAGCTAGTTGTCCAAATTTTGCCATTCCTCATGATGTAGTCAAATGATGTAGTCAAATGTGTGTATTGTGACGTCACTTTTTACTAGTTTATGGTCCTGAGCTTGATTGGTTGATTAGGTTTTCGGAAATGTTGGATCTCCTCCGATGCACTTCCTACTTAGAGTGAGTGGGAGACCTGTGTCATTACATGTGAATACATAGACATGATTTTCAAGCTAAATTGTCCCGTTCCTCCTCTTACTTAAATATTAACGAAAAATTATATTTCAAACATTACAATTAACAATCTTAAATTGAAATAGTACTTGAAATTTCCCAAACTCTATTAATATCTCTTTACTTTTTTCCAAAATGAACAATTTATGACTTGATTATATTTCAATGATGCTATTCCTATATGCAATTTCCAATTTCCAACTTGATCCATTCCTGAAAAACGATGAAAGTAAACTCATTGTACCAAATAGCATTCGAGGTTAATGCACAATATACGAACATTATTATCCATTAAAAAGCACTTATCAGTTATCGATCGTTCATGTACTGTTCATTACACATATTGTATCCGCCATAACTAAATTCAACATTGCGAATAAAAATAGCAATCCGTCCCTCAAAACCTCGATAATGCTACTAAACTCAAAAAAGAAAAAACGGGCTGCATCATCTTCTTCCCCAAATTCAAACCGACTCTCGACAAAACGTTACCATTCTCCATTTCCAGAAATTCAAAAAAGCGAAAGAAAAAGAAGAATCTCTCTTCACTCTCAACAAACGGTCCATTCCATATTTCCATTCACCATCAATCAATCAACAAGCAGATCCACCCATCAATCAATCGATTGATTGATTACAGTATGTACCAAGCTCAGCAGCAGCAGCAGCAGTCTCTGTTCGATTTGCAGGACACCTCCGGGTTCGGATCCGACCCGAAGTCCTGGCTCTCCGGCGACGACTTCAGCCGTACACTCTCCACTCTCTCCGCCGCTGCCTCCAATGCCGCTGCTACCGGAACCTTCGACCGCGTGCTCTATAACGACCTTGTGGAGATCGTTCCGCTTGTCCAGTCTCTCATTGTCAGTGTGCAAATCTCTTTTCATCATTTCTAATTTTGTTATGCTGAATTACGAGAGATAGTGTATCTAGATACGGACCTATGTTGTCGATAAAATAGAAAATGGTGTTGATGATTTAGATATGTACTTAGATAGGAACTTGTGTTGTGTTTTATTAACTGATTATTGGCGTTTTCGATATGCATTTGCAGGATCAGAAGGCGAATAGTTCGTATGCCAGGCGGAGTTCGATGATCTATACCAAGGCGCCTTCTAGAGATTCTCTTTACAAGAAGGTAGTAGTAGTGACTAGTAATAACTACATTGGCTACCTTTCCTGTTTGTCTTTCTTTATTGGCTTGTTAACTGCATTAGTAGCTACTGTAATTACGAGTTCATGCCGGTATCTGTAATTTAGTATTTTTTTTGTTCTCACGAAGTTAAAAGTTATATAGTAGCCCAAACGAGAGTCGGTATAGATAGGAGGGGTATACCCCAAGTGGAAGTATACAAGGCTACAATAGCCAAACCAATGAAAATCACCACCTAAAGGCAAGCACGAGAATAGGGAAACTCTAATACTACGAGTATGGTCCTAGCCTACAGCTCACCATCAACTACTAACTAGACTATCAAACTGCATACAAGATGGAAACAGCAGTAGGCTCAATACTTCATTAAAATCTAGTCCCCCAAATAACCGGGAAATTTGCGTCTCCTTCATATGGTTCCAGGTACTATGCCTGTTACCAAATTCCAGACACTAACTCAAGTAGTTGGTGTTGCTTCAATAGTCCGTAATTTATTTTGATTTAGTTAACTTACATCCAGTCATTCATCAAACTGGAGGAGGTGGTTTTACTTTATTACCTGCTTTATGAGTTGGTACTATTAGTTATTGGTAGTACACCATCACCAACTAAAGTTGGAGCGATCCGTAAGGGTTCTCTTTCGTTGTAACCAAGAGACCTCACCACCTATATGAATGAAGCAAGGTTTATTTGGAGGGATGAGGGGTCTAACCTTTGACTTCTCTACCTCTCTGATGTGGGTTTGAGTTGTGCTTGTAATCAGAAGGATATCTCTGGTGAAGAATTACAAAAAGTACTCTAGCTATGCGAATCATTTTACAAAGGCTTAGGTTTGAGCTTGTAACTTAAATCTGTAGGTCCATGAACAAACTTTTTTGCTTTTAACAGAGTGATAATGTGCGGTTCATGTATCATGTACTCACTTTTATTTCACATTTATGTTTGTTGCATCTAGGGTAAAAAAGTACTCTAAAGTAAGAAAGATAGAGTTAGTACTTAGTAGTTGTCATTTGTATTATCAAAATGACACAAAGAATCTACATATAATCTCTAATTGATATGGAAGTTAGCTCATGTTATTTATCATAGGAACTGCAATTCTGAGATATCATAGCCTGCGTTTCATAAAAATGTTATTGATATTAGCTAAATCAAGCAAGTTATGTTCATTGCAGAAATGCTTTTGATCTATAGAGAGGATTCTATCTATTAAGCTCTAGATAAAAAAACTCGATACTCATGTTGCTGTATGCTGCAGACAGCTGGAAGGAATTCCATTCAACAAGCAAAAAAGCAGAGGGATAAAGACCAAAGCAAAAATGGCGCCAACAATCAAGATGGATGTACTGAGGATACCTCCATCTTTTCTTCAAGGTCCTTGCTGTCTGAGAAAGATAGAGAAGAACTAGTGACACTGAGGGACCAGGTTGAGGATCTGAAACGTCAGTTATCAGAAAAGGATGAACTTCTGCAGTCAGCGGAACTTTCAAAAGATGAGATGGCTTCCATCCAGACGAAATACAATGAACTTAGAAGTGAGACTGCAGAAAAGGCCTCTCTGATCAAGACCACTCAGCTGCAGCTATCTGATTTGAAGGTACTCCTCACATATCCAACTTTCACCTGTTCTTAATATGCAGTAAGTCTTAATAGTTGCTGTTAACAAATTATAGATGAATAGAAATAAAGAGTTGAGCAATTAAAGATATTTTCTCAGTTTCCTGTTAAATTGTAATACAATTTTTTTTTAACAGTAAATATTACTCGTCATGTTCTGGTAGTTTTGATCTCTGTTTGAGTTTAGACATGAGCTACACCAAATAGTGAGTTTATCTCCCTATATAATGACGCCTAATGAGTAATGAAGGTCAATTACCTGTCACTGGATGATCTGTGTAAACTGAGTGTTCTGGTAGAGGACAGTACGACAGACCAAATCATGTGGAACTTACACATGGCTGCTTTTTATGTGGTCAAATGCCTAACTATAGGATAGTTTAAGGACACCGAGTTACTTTGGCTTCATAATAGATTAATAGGTACAATCGATTTTGTATCTGATAGATTTGGATGGAACTCTTTACCCTCAAGTGGTCCTCTCCTAGTTCTCCATTTCACGTAGCTTTTTGTGTTGCTTCTGCAAATGATACTTCTTGCCTCTGTTTTAGCTGTCTGCAAAGCATGTGTTAGCGTAAAATCCGAAAAGGAAAAAAAAAACACTTATTTGCTGTGCCTCTCATGTCGGTTGTAAATGGAATAAGTGCTTACATATATTCCTAGCTTTTCAGTGGATTGTTTTGTAACTAAAAACACTGGTGCACTACTAGAATAAATACTCCTCCCTCTTGAAAATATCTAAATGAGGTACTGCGTTTTCTTTGCTTTTTCCAGGTTAAGCTTGCCGACAAACAGGCTGCTGTTGAAAAATTCCAGTGGGAGGCAATGAATGCCAACAAAAAGGTAGATAGGCTTGTGGAAGATCTGCAGGCAGTGGAAGGAGAGATATCATCCTTCATGTTATTAATTGAAGGTTTGAGAAGGAAGGAGGTCACCCTTTCTGACAGAGATTACGATGTTTTCCCTTATTCTGTCGATGAGATTCATGAATTGGTAAGTTCTATTATATCACAGACTAGTCTTTGTACACGCCAACCAGATTTCAAACTGTGTTCCATTATCATAAGTTTGATGCTAGACAATTTCCTACAAATTGTTTCTTGTTTTGGACATCATGCAAAATCCCCGTCCGGTGTGGAGATTGACTGTGCTTTGAATTGTGTTTCTTGCTGACTGAAATGTGTTCCACTAAACAACAGGAGAATATACTCAGATTTAGTACTATTCTTTTCTATTTGCACATTTCTTTTTCCGGGTCAAGATAGTTTGATACAAGGACGTTTAGGTGCTGTAATGATACCTGGTTTACTCATGTCAATCTCTCTTTGACCATGCAGGATTATCTAAACGAGATGGAGATGAGGAAATTGGAAGTGGCAAGAGAAGCTTATACTGCTGCTGTGGCTATTGCAAAAGAAAATCAGGACGAGAAATCTATTGCAGCTGCTGCCAGTGCAAGATCCCATCTGCAGGCACTTCTTAAACATATATAAAAGCGGCAAGCAAAGCTGTTGTGAGTTCAGTGCATTAGTTTTTGCACCGAACAGAGATGATTTTGATGATGTATCCATAAAAGTGTAGTTGCATGCTGTTCATATTTATTGTAGTGGAGTCTATGCCTCCATGGTTCCGATCCTTTAATAGTTTGTATTGTAGAAGTATGTTAAGAATGTGTTGCTAACTGAGTCATTATTAAAACCACAGCTCTCTTATAGGAGGTGCTTGTAATAGCTGAAACATTTGAAGTGCTGAAATTCAAAGGGAGATTTTGCAGATGCTTACTTTTAGCTTATATATCTGATATATAGGCATCCTATTCGCTCGCATCATCATCGTCTGAAAGCTGTATCTTCCCTTGCTTTTTAGATGATTGATTAAGGTGAATTGTGGGTTATAGCCTATAAGGTGTTTTCGGATAATTTGGGGGTCGGAAAATTCCTGTATGTTTTAAACCCCTTTTCCACTTTTGTTGTTGTATGTGTTACACACATCTTGTGGCGGGGAGTTTTCATGCTCCATTGATCAAAATGCCCGGATGTCACTCTTGGAAATGTGGTGGTCATGCCGGAGAATGAACATCAAATGTGGTGGTCATGTGAGATTAAAATCATCTGGAAATCAACCTGATACAGCTCTTGATTGGTAAAAAAGGGTCTAGACTCTAGAGCCCATACATTCCACATTGAAGTCATGTAATATGTAAGTTCTTCCAAAAAATCAATTTAATGGGCTTCTATATAACTGAAAAGATGAAAGTACTGAGTACCACTATCTATGTATAAGAAAAGAGTATCTGTGTTGATGATCGAACACGAGTGAAGACACATGAGCTGAAGTAATAGTATTACTCTACTGAACTCTGTCTTGTAAGTTGTAAGAAACCTTGTATGAGTGAAAAGAAGCAGCAACAGCCAGGTAAGTATGTGAGTAAGCGCGTTTTGTTGTTCAGAAAGTCCAGCAGTTGAGATGAACGCTTTCGTTGTTCTTCTGCTTGTCTGACTTAGGCATCTGTGCTGGACTACCTACCCATTCCTTTCCCAATCTGCATTTCAAACAAATACATACAGGATTAGCGTGCAGACAACACTGCTATATTGCTGGAAACCTGAAGATGGACGTATATAATCAGGAATGTCCATCTCCAGGTTTATTGCACATATGCACTTTGTTATTATGAGCAATCACTTAAAAACTCACACAGGAAAAGCGAAGGAGCTTGTGCTTTCGTCTGATAGATTAGAATCACAGGATTCAAAAGAATCCATTTTGGTTCCATTTGACTCCTCAACAACAGGGTTGATCTCTTTCACTTCATCCGGAGGCCAATCCAACTCCTCTCCCTCGCTCCTTTCTTCATCGAACTACACCAAGAGTTACACATAATTATAGTAACTACTACTACTACTACTACTGGTTCTGTTACAGCTACTCTCAGTAACAAATTAATGCTTACCTTTGTACGACTCTCATCTCCATCAAATGCTTCTGAAGGATTGCCTTCATTTACCATATGAATCTCTCCATCTTCTCTAAAGCAAAAAACTATGTACTCTTCTTCTGCAAAATGCGGCCACTCTGAATCCGTCCCATCATTAGCCTCCGGCCTAATGGCAGCACCGTTTCTCCTGTTCCTCGATGAGCTCCCGTCCTGCATTTTCTTGATTCTTCTTCTCGACTCGTGCTCTCTATTCGATCCTTCGTAAACCATGCTTCGACTAGGCTTTTTCGATGTTACATTTGAAGACTTTCCTGTCCTTTCTTCTGCATCATAACACCAAATGTGTCTCTGGTAAGGCAATTGAAGGTTAAAAAAAAAAAACAAAAAAACAACAACAAGAAGAACCGGGACGAAGAACTTTAATTCATCCCGGACTAAATTAAAAACATCATAACATATATGAACCAAGCTATCCAAATTTTTTCTAAAATATCCAGCTAAGAGGTACTTACCTAAAGGTAACCGGCAAGCGAAAAAACAAGAAGCGAAATCCTTGACACGCCATCGAACAAGTCGAGTAATCGTACAATTCGAGCTCATCTTCTTGGGTTCGGCCCTGCGGGGTCTAGGAGGTGGCTGTCGAGGCAGAGGCGGAGGCGGAAGAGGCAACGGGTGAGAAGGACGTAGCAGAGGAGGTGTAGGCAGCCTATAGCTGACAGTAGTAGTCTTGTCTGAGTGCATTAAAGCAAATGGGAATGTTTTGCTTGGAATTGTAGTAATTGTTAGTGATGGATTGATAAATAAAATTTGGTAAATTTTGAAAATTTGAAGTAGTGGGAAGTTATATTGCAAGCATTTACAAAGTAACGGTTTTTTTTATCTAGTGTAGCAGTTATTATTATGGTATAACACGATAATGTTTTGTTTGGAATTGTAGTAGTTGTTAGTGATGGATTGATAAATAAAATTTGGTAAATTTTGAAATTTTGAAGTAGTGGGAAGTTATATTGTAAGCATTTACAAAGCAACGGTTTTTTTATCTAGTGTAGCAGTTATTATTATGGTATAGCACGATAATGTTTTGTTTGGAATTGTAGTAATTATTAGTGATGAATTGATAAATAAAATTTGGTAAATTTTAAAAATTTGAAGTAGTGGGAAGTTATATTGCAAGCATTTGCAAAACAATGTTCTTTTTATCTAGTGTAGCAGTTATTATTATGGTATAGCACTAAAACGTGAAGATTTACTAGGAACTACTATAAGATCATGCAATAATATTACATATTATTCAAACTTCTTTTATTTTTTTTCTTTTTCATCAATTATTATTATTGGTAATTAATAATTATATTAATTTCTTGCTCCTTATGTAGTCAATATTGATATGATAAAAATGTACAAAAGTTTTATCTGATATAAACTATTGGAGATTTCTAGATGGTATATAGATGGAATATGTGCATCTAGTCAAGATTTTTGTTGGGATTCTAGTTTTAGAGTATGAGTTATGTGAAACGGAAGTATTTCTTACAATAATAATTAGTCAAATGCGTAAAACATATACTACTTTTTTCTTAAGACTTTAAGTCGGATTGCTTCAATTCTTTAAAGTTTTATTTGATGTTTATCATATGATATGTTACCGATCAATATACATTCTAACTGCGAAAATAAAAAAAAACGATTACTATATAATTTTTATTTTTATTTTAAATTAAAATTTGGAGTTGGAAAAGTGTCAGTAGGTTATATATGCGGAACAGCGGAAGGACAAGACTGAAAATTCTGGCAAATATTGACATGCAGATAGGCTATTGAATGCTAATCACACCATATTCATGAGCATGGTGAACGTTGCACTAAATTCAGGATGAAAGTTTTGGTTCTTATATTATACTTCCTGTACACGACTTGCCAATTCAAATTTTCAAAACACAAAAGTTTATAACTTTATATCTAGATGAAGTGATATTATCTCCGTGGAATACTAATCATTGAGTTCTCGAGTATATTCACTCACATGAATATTCTAACATTTAAAAAATGAATAATCGATTCAGCCCTAGAGAGCTGCAGTAATTTATAATTAATTTTCATAAATTAAAATTTATAATTCATGTTGAGTCCTTAAAATTCAGAGATTAGTTATTATGTTCTTCCCAACATGTCAAATTCATGTTGAAGCTCTGAAAAACTGTAACATTCACACATTATTATGTTAGTCTTTGTTTTGAAAAAAGAAAAAGAAAGAAATGGAAAGATTCGAGAGGTTAAAAAGGTGCCATACTATACTCCCTTTGTTTATATTTGACTTTCCGCTAGCCCGAGCACGAATTTTCATTTTTCCATTCGAGAAATAAGAAGTTAAAATTAAAATGTACTAAAATATAATCTCGAAAGTTAAATCGGGATCGGTAGATTTACCATTTTACCTACCCTTTCTCAACCAACTCTCCCCGCCAAATTTAGGTCTTTCTTCATCATATTCGTACTGAAACCCTCAATTCGTCACATTTCCCTTTCATCCGTACACAAATGGCGGATACCGGAAATGCCAGCGAAATCGAAGTTCGTAGCTTGAACGGCGATTCGATTCGATTATCAATTGAGCCAGACAAGACAGTGCAAGACCTCAAGCTCCTTCTCAAACACAGATTTTCTCCTGCTTCATCTTCTCCCAATTTTCACCTCTTTCTTAAGGTAACTTTCAGATACTCTTCCTTTTCTATAAATGGATTGCTTCTTACCATTTCTTAATGTATCTGAAACTGTGTGATTTGTGTAATTGTGTTTATCAGTTATCGATTTTCGATATGTTTAAAAAAAAAACCCGAAATGTCGAATAGTAAAGTTTTAAAAGGAACGGAGGAAGTAAGTATGATTTTATATCTCAGTACTTCCGATTAAGTGAAAAGTAACTTGAACAATCAAACCTGGAATGGCAAATACCAAATAGTATAGTTTTCGATTTTCATTCTATTTATGTTTTTTCACTTGGCTGTTTAATTGTATTTTGCTTCTCATGGTCACAGGGTGTAAAACTGAACTTGCAGAGCAAGATTGGGAGCTATTTAATTGGGGATGGGGATTTTTTGGTTATTATCCCGTATCTTAAAAAGGATAAGCAACAGATACATAGAGTTGAAGCATCTGAAATGCCATCGACAATACTGGGACCCCAACAAGCACAGGAAGCTAAAATGGCTGAGTCAGCTTGGTCTGATTTGATGCAAGATCTCTCATCCATGCAGGGTGTGTCTAACTGTGATGGTTTACCTGAGGCTGAACCGAAGTCTCTCTATTCCATAAATGTTGATGACCATGGTGGGACTTCGAAAATGAATAAACGGAGGAGAGTGTTGATTAGTGAGAAAGAAAGAGGGACTCGGAGTGATGTTTTATTAAGCTTACTGCAGGAATGTGGCAGTACTGTTTTCGATGCACCTGATCGTGGAAAGTTTCTTGAGTATATGGATAATTCAAGTTGCTTAACTGATCCGGCTACTGGATTTTGTGTGATGAGACAAGGTAAAGATATAACGGACTGTGAATCAGACCCTTTTACAAGCAAGAGTACTTTGTGCCAGTGTCCAATGTGGTTAAAGGACTTATTGAGGACATTTTCTGCTACAAATATTTACTCTGCGTACCTGCAGTTGTGTGAGAAAAGGGTTACAATTGACGCCATAGAGGAAGCACTTAAAAAGCTCCATGGCTCTGGGGCTCATCACGGCATTTTGGAGCTGGAGCATCTTTCCCAAGTTTGTCCCGAGGTAGTTCATGTAATTTTCAAATTTATGTTGATTTGCAGAAAATCCAAATTGACTATTGAAAATTTCTCTGCCAGGTTGATTTGAGTTTCCCTACAATTTCATAGTTCGTAGATATCACTACCCTAAGAATTTTGTCACTTCCTAATGCTATTTTCTACATCAGTTGACTACTTGTAGCATTTTGCTAAGATTTTTAATCTTATTCTCTTGACTTGATTTTTCCCTAGTTTGAGCAAATTTACAGTAATTGACTAATTGTCATTGCACGATGGTTGCGGAAATTTTTATCTAACTGCTCCTGTTTAGCTGAGAGAATCATCAAGTAATGATTAAAAAAATTAGTGTACTAATAAACTGATAATTTATGCATTTGTTTGCTTTATTCTCATTCCTCTTAGGTAATATGCTTTGTGAATGATCAAGTGGAAGCTGAAAAATTGACAGCTGCTCTTGTTATTGTAAGATTTTCAGCAGAAGTAACTGACCTGAATGAAGATCAGCTCATTGCAGGTTCTTTGAAACACATGTACTCAATTATTTTAACGTGGAAGGCTTTTTCTGCTTGTGTTTCCCAGGAAACTCATCAAACTCATATTTTAAAACTTTGAAATTTCTGGAAGCTGCAAAGAACTTATCCAGGTCTAAGATTGCTAAATCAATGAAGAAGCGAGAAGCAACCATGAGAGCTATTTTTTCAAGGGCAGTAAAGTCGTTGATTGTATGTTAATGTTACTCCACTCTATTGCTTTGAGGCCCTTTTTGTAATCCTATTATATTAGAGTCTCAATTATGCTGTGCTACTCTATGAAATTACTCTTAAATTATTCTAGAGTCTCAATCATGTTCATGGAAAATGGACTAAAATAAACTGAAATATATGATCCCTAATATTCTTGGTATTACTCTAATGGGTGGCGGGTGGGAGGACATGGCTATATGGGAAATTTCATTGTTGGTACTTGGGTGATGTGTGAATCAAGGTTTCCTTCAATGAATATATTCCATATCATGGGGGAATTGTTTGTTCTCTTAACAGTAAGCAATCGCTGAAAACTGTGATTTGAGATGTTTACTATCATCCTAAACTTTATGTTGCAATTTTCCTTGAAATACTGGAACTTCTGATAATTTATGCTTTAATGTAGCATTGCACCTTTTTTTCTTTCTTTCCCCGTAACTATAAAGGGGTAGAAGTATAGAACAGATTACCAAACCATATCATGTGACAAATCTTCTTCAAATTCATAAAAGAGTCAGGCCTGTGGAGGAAAAGGGGCCATCGAATTAGAACTACTAACCTGCATTAAACAAGAAAATATGGGACTTGTGATACCATTAGAAATAATTGTTGCTGTGATAAAACATTGTGAACCCTCTTAATCAGTCTGGTGTCACCAAACGAAGGTTTTTAAATTGGCTGAAGTTTGTATGACTCCACTTGGGGAAAAGTACCAAACCTAATAGGGCTACAAATGTACAGGGACTTTCTAGTTATTTTAGCATGTTTTCAGAGAGCTCACTTACACAGTTACACCAATCACCTGGCATGCAACTTCTAACATGAGAAGGTTGTTATTTTTTTTTTTGGTGGGGAGGGGGGGGGGGGGGGAGTTGGAAGATGTCAAGGTACACGGTTGATATTTCTAAATTCCAGAGCAACTGGCATTTTTGTGCTATTCCAGTTATTTAATTCTTTAAATATATGTTTTTGATGCAGCTCGAAAATGGAGTAGAGATGAACAAGTGTTTTACTCTAGATGATCTTAAATTTGTGAAGAAAACTGAAACTGCAGCAAATAAATCTGGCATGAAACGGCAGAAGGGAAGATACTCTGAGTCAGGTGATTCAAGTCCTCATTCAGAATATCAGTGCCATGTAAGCTGATTCTCTTAGTTCAAGTAATGCTTTTCGCAGAGTGATCTGCGTCTTCTTTTGATAATATTGGAATAGCCTTATTATTTTATTTTTTTGAAAGAGAATATGAAGTTTACTATTAAGAAGAAAATAATAAACGGGATGTGTACTATAGAAAATCAGATGAATATGAGTCTAGACTAACCCTATCAGGCAAAGGGTTAATAGCTGCCCCATTGAATGAGCAGAGTAATATGAGTCCTCTCTTGGATTGCAGTTGTGCTACATGACCACTGAGTTGGTGTCTGCAGTCAGACTTCAATCAAATACTACTCCTCATAGGCATGATAAACTCTGGAGTGTAGATATGTCTGTGGCTCCAAATAGATTTTTGTCAAATAAGAATTAGAACTACTGATGTACCATTCGCTTTGTGATACTGTATACCAAATTGAATTGTAGCTATGAAGATCTAAATATTTCTGTCTAAGCAGGACACTAATTCATTGCTGCCAGAGGAAATGGTAGCCCATTTAAGAAGCATGCTGGGATCCCGGGGACAGGTTCAAACTCCCTAACAATGATTTTCTCTTTCAGACTTTGCTGCTTGTCCTCTTCACCCATTCACTTACACACACATACACAATTAAACACCCTGTAGAAGAAGCATGCTGTATTTGTGAAGTGCTGAATTTGGTTTTGTGCAGAAGATTGCACCTGTATAATTTGCTTGCATAAGCTCTTGTTAACGGAAATGTGAGTTGTTACTACTGCTGTCAGGTAGTTCACATTGAAGAAATAAGTTCAAGGAAAGCGACTTATGTTGAGATCCCTTGTCAGCTGTCTGAAAAAATTAGGTCCGCACTCAACAGTGTTGGAATTACCAGATTATATAGCCACCAGGTGACAATATTTCAACTTAAAGTTACTTCCCTTGTTATCCATAGGTGTTTTCCTGATATGCCTGATTATGATATGAACTGCAGTCTGAGTCAATTCAAGCTTCTCTTGGTGGAAAACATGTAATTATAGCAACCATGACATCAAGTGGGAAATCCCTTTGTTACAATGTTCCAGTCTTGGAAGTACTGGTGCAGAATCCGTTAGCTTGTGCTCTGTATCTTTTCCCTACGAAGGTTAGTATCGGTAGGAGTGCTGCAATAGTTTATTCTTTCATTATAGTATTCTTGATTTAACCTTGAAAAAGTCAAGCTATGCCATTCAGGTTGGTTCTATGATTTATGCTTTAACATATCAACTTGCGTGCATGCAGGCATTAGCTCAAGATCAATTGAGAGCTTTGTCAGCTATGACCCATGGACTTGATGATAGCCTCAATGTTGGGATGTATGACGGGGACACGTCTCAGGAGGATAGACTATGGCTACGAGATAATGCAAGGCTGGTATTGTAGAAAGTTGATTTCTGCATTAGAGTGAATATACTACATGATGCCTTCATGTTTCTCTTTGATGTGCGTGATGATTTTGCAGTTAATCACCAACCCAGACATGTTACATGTCTCGATTTTGCCATTCCATGGGCAGTTTAGGCGGATACTGTCAAATCTTAGGTACTTTCTGCTTGTTCAACTATGCTACTTTATGGTCAAATTCAAACAATTTTTTAGATTCTGTTAAATATATTCAGAAATAACTGTTTTCAAATCCCATATTTCTTGTTTTAAATTTTCTTCCTTGCGCTTTTTTAAAGGGCTAATTATGCCTATTTTTTCGAATTGGGGCCTAATTTTGACTTCATTTAATTCACTCAGCTGGAAATGTCATCATGAATACCAAAAAAGTTAGAATTTTGGAAAACTTGCAGTACCAAATGGGCGAAGTGGAGAACATGTTAACATTATAGTTGTACCAAATGGTGATCTTTTTCTTCATCCGTGTCTCTTATTTATTTATCTATTTTTGTCTGTGTGGGAAGGTATATTATTATTGATGAAGCACATGCTTACAAGGGGACATTTGGTTGTCATGTTGCCCTAATATTTAGAAGGCTTCGTCGAATCTGTTCTCATGGTATGCAATTATTGGTCAACTTATAAAGTTTTGTGCTTCGTTTCGTAATTAAATCTTACCCCACTCCTTGCTTTGTATACAGTTTACAGCAGTGATCCTTCTTTTGTTTTCAGCACTGCGACTTCTGCTAATCCCCGGGAGCATGCTATGGTATTTTTTCACTCCAAAATGTACAGTTTGTTTGATCACTGTGATGAAATCATACATCATTTGCATTTAAAAAATAAAACTGACAATTTAACTGCATATTCATCTCATGTTATATACATGGGTTTAATCTGCACTTCGGTAACAAGAGAGATTAAAAGAATACTTTGATCAAATAGATTCACCACTCAACCCCATATCTTAAAAGAATTTCGAGGATTTTGCTGTTTACCAAACCATGGTTCTTGTGCATGTAGCAAAGTTTCAGGTGTTGACCAAGTCTAGGTACTAATTCATAGAGCATAATTGAAGCCTTCTTTTTTCCCCTACTCTTGACCCTTCGGACTATTCAAAATCATCCCTATATTTACATTCATTGTTACTTCAACCATAGTATAAATTTTATATTTCTTTTTATGATATGCAGGAATTAGCAAATTTATCAGAGGTTGAGTTAATAGAGAATGATGGCAGCCCTTCTGGCCTGAAGCGTTTCATGCTATGGAATCCTCCTGTCTGCCTAAAAACTGTGAGTTGGGCTGGAATATCTGATATTATATTTTATTGGATGTGAATTTTGTTGATTATGTGCATCATTTTCTAGATTTGGAAGAGGAAAAAGACCAGCTTAAAGGAGAAAAAATCTGTTGAGAAAAATGTCGTTGCTGGTCGCTCAAGGTGGAAAACATTAGGCTTTTTTTGGCTCTTAATATTTGAGTTTTTAATTTTCAAGTTGATGCTTTGTTTTGAAAGTATTTCCTGCATATTTGATTTTCGCTTTTCATCATTTCCATTGAGCATGCTATGTTTGCCTGGTTAGAAGTTTGCTCAGAATGAAACAGTTTATGATAATACGAGTGACATCCATCACTAGTACTCTTACAAGAAGTCAGCATAATCATCCTATCAGAACCAAAACAAACGTAGATGGAATTTAGACGAAATAGACTATTGTGACATATTCAAGCATCTGGATGTGATTACACCACACTAATCATCACATGCAGTTCAATATTACAAATGTGTTAAGCATTCATAAAGTCAGCTTCATCTCATGATTGGTATGAATAACTTTTATGTATTAATATTTTGCAGTCCTATTTTGGAGGCTTCATACATCCTTGCGGAAATGGTTCAGCATGGGTTACGCACTATTGCATTTTGTAAAACACGCAAACTCTGTGAACTTGTTCTGTGTTACACGTATGTGTGAAATCCAGCTCTCTTAATTTTTGCTGTAGTTCATTCTATCTTGATCTCAATAATAAACCCTTTTCGTGGATGTAATAAGGCGTGAAGTTCTTCAAGAATCAGCACCGAACTTAGTTGAAAAGATATGTTCTTACCGTGCGGGTTACATTGCGGAGGTTGGTTTCTGGATTTGGTCTTAAGTATCCATGACATACATAAGTATACCATGTGATTTTTTTCCCCTCCCGTTTATCAATACGACTACATCTATCTGATTTTATTACTGAGCCACCTAATGATTCTTGAACTCCTGTTTGCTGGTTGCATTAGTTACCTTGAGATTTTTGCCATCTTTATGGTTGTCTGCATTCTGGGGTACGAATAAGTACTACCAAATAGTAATACTCAACTTGTTGATGTCATCTAGTCCTGGTGATCGTCATATGTTTATTTGTGTAACATATCAAACAATATTGCAATTTCATGTTTATATCTATATTATGTAAGAAATTTTCACTCCTGCACATTCATCATACAAAAAAATGATCTGTAAAAATGTTTCCATCAGTTTTAGAGGAAGTGTAAGGCTCTGTTCTCTTCGACTGAAATCTACTGAATGGAACGAAACTGAACTGAAGCATAGTACTCCCTCCATCCCAAATTGGAAGTCCTGGGGGACCGGGCACAAATTTTAAGAAAAAAGTGATAAAGTAGGAAAGAAGGTAATAAAGTATGAATGTGATTGAATAAAGTAGGAGAAATAGTGAATAAAGTATGAGAGATAATGTATAAAGTATGAGATAGATTTTCTATTTAAGAAAATGGGACTTCCAATTTGGGACAGCCCAAAACGGAATACGGGACTTCCAATTTTGGACAGCCCAAAATGGAATACAGGACTTTCAATTTGGGACAAGCAGAGATGAATTGAACTGAAGTAGTTTTCAGTGAAGAGAACATAGCCTAATTAACCCTTGCTCGTAATATGCTAATGGGCATCATGTCACAAATCATAAGACCCTACATGGCTACATCCCTATGCCCATGCTATCTAATCAAGAAAACTTCTGCTTCCGAGTCAAAAGCTCAAATCTTGCACATCATTAATGCTGCTAGCTGTTTTAATAAAGCTC
>JAYMSP010000951.1:0-38530 GCA_036897095.1 Plantago elongata | reverse complement strand
TGTTGTTCGAATTCACACTGGTACTGCTCGACATCACCTTAATTCCGCGCTTGTAGGGTTTCTGAGAGAGAGAATCGGAGAAGTTGAGAGATGTGGGTGAAAAGAGGGGGAAATTTAGGGATTGTATAGAGCCATCACCAATTTTCCCTCCTTTTATCACTTAATTCGTCCGAATCTGATGAATTGTTTATCCGTAATGCGCCATGTCACCGAAGGAGTGTGGAAGAATTGCCCAGTCAGCAGAAAAAACGCCACATAGGACCAGTTCGCCGCTAATTCAGCGAATTATGACCAAAGTTGTCAATTCGTGGTACTTGTGGACTGAGAATCACAAGTGGTGCAAAGTCGTCACTACGCGTCAATTTCGGGCATAGTTTTGGACTAAAGTTGCCATTCTCCCTATAGTAACTGTCAAGAAGTTGAAAATGACAAAGTGGTTGAACATACTATGAAACCTTTAAGATTTATATAAGGATACTTCATTCTGTTCTTGTTCCGCTCGTAAAGGAGTTCAGCCAGCTGAGGTGCGTAATGACCTGCATAACTCTCACCTGCAATGAAAAATTCGCGGCCCTTGTATTGTGGGATCTTTCCAGCCAATTCACCAAGAAGTTGTAGGAGTCTTCAGCTAGAGTCACAATATTTCAAGGAAAAAACAGAAGATTACGGCTACATTATTTAATCATGAATGCACTTGGTTTGATAAGAAATGAATCTTACCAACAAATCCATCACGTATGTTGGTGAAATCAGAAGATGTGTTGCTGTACGAGAACCCAACGCCAATTGGAGATTCCAGAAATAGCAAATTGGCTTCTGCATCATATGTTCTTGAATGCTATTTACATGTTACAATAAAAGTACATGCAACTAATATGCACCTCAAAATGGAAAAGGACCTTTACTCCATGAATGCTGGTTGAACTCTAGAGCAGCACCCCTTTTACTAACTCTAAATGGCCCCAACTCCACAGCTGCTCCAAATCCAATTGATGAACAACCAGGCCCTTCAAATGTCGAATTAATCCAATCAATAAAGAAGTTCGTATCAGCATCGAAACATAAAACTCCAAACTCAATATATATAGCACTAGTAACATTGAGTGATTCTCAGCATAAGCTCAATGTCTGTCAAGAAATATAATACATGCTAGATACTTCATATTTTAAACATCTACTTGTAGAACAATACCACGATTGCTCAACAACCTATGTCAAAGGCAATACTAACAATGAAATGATTACATGACTTGTTAAAATATAAGTACATATAATACCTCCATTGAGCCAGAGTAGTAATGGTTTGTTTGCTGGTTGAGATTGAGCCTCAAAGAACCAGTAGAAAAGGGCTCTTCCATGAGCTTCATTAACTGTGATGTATCCGGAAAACTGCGAAACATTGAGCTTCTTGGTTGACCTGGTAACTTAATTATTCTATCCAGCTCATATTTGTATTCCTTGGACTCATTGAAAGCAACATGAAAAACAAAGATGAATATCAGAAAGAGTTGGTTTGGAAATGCCATTGCTTTTACTTCAATGTACATGAATGAGTAGTCCAATTTGAAGTACCCAAAGACACTGAATAAGTACTATATCATGTTCATATTCAGTGACTTGTTTATGAGTATAGTGGAGGTATTATCATGTAAAGTACTTATCTTTTGGCTGAAAGCAAACTATAGTGAGGCTGCTTTTTCATGTATCGGCTGCTCTGGTTAAACAAGATTATTTGCTTGAGCCATGCTTATTTGATTGCAATTTAATGGTGTCTTATAATCATTAGAAATACTTTTAATGATATTGTCCGTTTGGATAACAACTAAATTAAACCCAGAAACCCCGGTTACCACCTGAATTTTTTACTTACCTCAAGGTTTTAACTCTATATAACTGTTCGAAACTTAGAAGTCAGTAAATGAAGCAGAATCAGGTAAATTAGCAGTTAACTGAATTGGTGGGTATCTGCATATGGTGTTTCTTGGCATAGTGTAGAAAGTCGAAGAAGAATACTTGAAAAGAGTCTAGAACATACTTTTGAATCAATTTTCCCTAAGGTCCTATCTTTGATCCTTACAAATGCCTGACAATTTGCAATGCAGAGAAGATAAACTAGACACCGTATACAACTTTATTGATGTGTTGTGATCTAGAGGAGCTTGCTGCGCAATTTCATCCCCTGGGATCACCGGCGCTTTAAGAATCGTCATTCATCTTTGCATGCGAAGATGTGTGCCAGACAAGAAGGTGTGGATTAAAGTGAGTGATTCACTTGGCTTGTTGATAGGTACCAAGTGACCTGCTCCTCTTACTGTAACAAAAGTCAGTCCCTCATACTCCACAATCCTACCTGCCACCTGATTTTTTTTTTTCAACAAACAAACACTACAGTATTACTCATTTAGTTCAGATGCTAATATTGATAATTTCGTTCTGATTAGGCCCAAAGGCATAGTTTTGAGTGGAGCGAACATATCAAGTGGGTGTGGGTATTAGAGTGAACCTGATGTTTATGGTACCAAGGACTCCATGCTGTCTTGACAGGTAGTTTCAAGGCTTCTACGCAGTATCTTGACCCTATGACTGGTACTCTTCCATCTGCATCTCCACTGTTCACCAGAACAACCATCAATAGCATGTTTTATTGTTAATTTCGAGTGTCCACTACATGGAAAAGCATGTAAGAGGATGAAATCAAATCAGATGATAGAAACTGGTGTGTAGATTATTAATGCACCTTGCTTAGTTAAACAACCTTAGTCATGTTCTGTACATTTGAAACAAGAAAACAGTGATAGGAACCATAAAAAATGTTGCTTTCTAGTGAAGATGTGTGAGGAAAGCGCTAGTACTACTTACACATGATGCAGAAAGGGGAAAACTTGCACGTACATGGTTAATCCCACTTAGCCACATGATTTTATCTCAGTGTATGCATAGACATATACGCGTGCAAAATTGCTTCGAGTTAAGAAAGCGGTATAAACACTAGACAAAACATAAACTAATACCTATACATCCATATCCTCAGACCTCCTTTGATTAGTTTTCTGTATATCGGTAAGATAGAAAATTCGGTGTAGTTGTATGTCTTGAACACAGAATCACTGCAAAAAAGTTGAAATGAGGATCTTGTCAGCTCATAACATTCAATGAGCTAATTGGTCAAGAATTAGAGCACAAAAGAAGTAAATTAACAGATGGCAAAAGAATACAAGAAATGATTACTTGCAAACTTTCCACTTTACGCTATCACCCAACCCTCTAGAGTTTATATGTAACGCCTCCTGAACATCTTTCTTGTTAAAATACTGTTCAGCATATGTTGAGTAGCAGGGATCATAACCTCCTGGGATCCTTCTCATTCCCCTGGTGAACCTATCACTTTGTGCCTGTTAAAAATTTATCACACGAACTTAAGCCTGCTTAGCTTAAAAGCAAACAAATAAGTATCTTCTGGTTCAGGACTTACAGTAGCACTTGTGAATACCATCTCACTCGCCATTGATGAGGTGGTGTTGAGTGTACAAGATGGGCCATAGATATTGTATATGTCAATCTCATTGTATCGGTCAAAAACTGTGGTCATGGCAATGTTACATTTCCTAGGCCAGTTTTCCTCCTTGAAATCACAGTCTCTCCGAGCAATATTGTACTCCTGATCTGATACTACCGAATGGCTCCATGCATACTCTAGCAATCCCTTATAATCATAGTAGTCGTTCGTTTCAGGATTTCCTGCCTGCACGTCATCAATGTGATCAATAATCGCTCTAATTGACATTGTAACTAGCAAGAAACCATAATGAAGGAGTGGAACATACTATGAAACCTTTGAGATTTATATACGGATACTCGTTCTGATTCTTGTTCCTTTCATACACAAGTTTAGCTAGTTGAGGCACATAATGACCTATACAAGAAATAAGGACTAGGTAAGTAATGTGAAGTCAAGGGCAAAAAGAAGAAACTGAAATGAGACTTTTAAGATTGTGTGACCTGCGTAACTCTCTCCCGAAATGTAGAATTCATGGCTCTTGTATTGTGGAAATCTTTCCAGCCAATTCACCAAGAAGTTGTACGAATCCTCAGCTAGAACAAATCAACAGAGGCATAAAAAGAAGGAACAATGTTCTTACGAGGTAAGTGGAAAATGAATCTTACCAACAAATCCATCATTTATGTTGGTGAAATCAGATGATGTGTTAGTGTATGAGAATCCAACTCCAATAGGTGACTCAAGAAACAGCAAATTGGCTTCTGCAGCATATATATATAGACTCTTGAATATTAGCACATTTGTACATCTTGTGACATGGAATCTATATTGTAGGACATTCCATCTTATAATCAATTAAAACATGTACTGTGATCTATGATATGGAAAGTCCATCACATTGTTATCCAAATCAAAGAAAGTGAGTGACAAATTGGTTTCAGAGCAAGGAGAAAATGAAAAGAACCTTTATTCCAAGAATAAGGATTGAACTCCAGACCAGCCCCATTTTTGGTAACTCTAAGAGGCCCCAACTCTGCAGCTGCCCCGTATCCAACCGATGAGCAACCAGGCCCTTCAAAATCGCAAAAAAAATGATAGCATTAGTTGTGTTCAAACATTAATAAATACAACTTTTTGGCTACATCAGGAGTAGTGTCTCTCGGTACTTTTTCAACCGTTGCACAAAGATAGTACCATTAGTTTAATGTGTCGTATACTTCACTATGAGATACATGATGTAGATAACCAGATAAACCAATCGCAAAATCAGAAAACAATGTTTACATCTAGTGTACGCATTGCTCTCACCCTAGCATAGAAGAAACCATAAAGGCAATAAAAAAATTGTGCTCGGTCAGGTAGTTTCACGAACTATATACTATTTCATCCCATATACCACAATTTCTTCTCAACAAAGAAACAAGAAATCAAATCAACTTAATACAACAGTTACATTCATTACACGTCAATTTTTGAAGTGGTAAAATGTAGAGTATCTAGTTTACCTAGGGCTTTACCAAGAAACTAACACAGACATTTCTAGCATTAGACCGCGTCTTTGATTCGTTTTGCCAAATTAGTGTGTCTGTTTATCCATCCTAACTCCGAAGCTACTTGAATTGAGTCACTATTCATCACAAAATTAACTCCAGTGAATTCTTACTATTTCATCAATTCCAAATTTCACCTGAAGTTGAATTTCGAATCAAATGCCAAACACTCAGAGAGTGACTAATACCCACAACAACGAAACACAAAAAAAATGCAATCATTTAAAAGTTAACTAGCTAGAATTTGAATTTATGAGTAGTAGTAATAGGTAGGTACCTCCATTGAGCCAGAGAAGTAGAGGCTTTTTGGATGGTTGAGATTGAGCCTGAAAGAACCAGTAAAAAAGGGCTCTACCATGAGCTTCATTAACTGTGATGTAACCAGAAAACTGCGAGACATTTGGAGTTGTTGGTTGACCTGGTAATTTAATTACTCTGTCACTCTCATATTCTTCAGACATCCAATCTTCTGCTCCATTAATGCTCGCATTCAATGCAGCAACAAGAACAAAAGTGAGGATAAAATGGAATAGTACTTGTTTCCTAAATGCCATTTACTTCTTCACAACCGTTTTGGTAGTGTGAGACTCAGAGATTATACTACTGTGTTTGTGTGTCTGAGAAAAGTTAAGGATAGAGTAGTCAATGATGTGACATTAGGATTTCAACATCACCAGTCCCTACCCTGCTTATTGCCACATGTTTGTGTTTATTGGGTCGATCCGGTTGTCAACGACAATACCAATATTTGTTGTACTACCACGTACGCGTTAAATGAAAATTTACAAACTATGAATATGATGAGTATCTTAAAGTGCAAATAAGGCTTCAATCAAAAAGTGCTCACACTCTCAACTCTTAAACATCAAAAGAGGCCTACGTACGAGATACATAAATGAGGGGAACGGACAAAAGACTAGATCCAAATTCGCAAAAACCTGAGCTTTTCATCTTCACAAGGTAGTTGGTTGTGCCTACTCTCTAAATCTGAAGCAAAAGTTCACCATACTCAAACTCGGTAATGGTTGAAATTAATATGAAATTTAGGTTGCATTATTAAAGTTGAAACTATACAAAATTTAGGTTGTTGAAATTCTTGAAAATTCAACTAGTATAAATTATAGTCTTGTTTAAGCTATCCTTGGTATACATTGGTGTGGAAGTTTCTGTGTTTTTCCCAATTGCAGGATGGAATTTAGAGAAATATGACAAAAAAAAATTCCCACCATATTATCGCCGATCAGCTTTATATGCTTTTGGATGCTGGCTGAAGCTGAAAAAATAAGTAGAATCTATGTTTGTTTGAATCGTTGCATGTTAGTACAAGAAAACAAGTCAAGCTAACATATATGTATGGCCATTTCATTCATTCATTATTATTATGGGTCGTTTTCCCGAAGTTGATGATGATTGAAATTGAACAAGGAAAGCTGTATCAAAAATATTAAACAAGGAAAGCTGAAAAATCAAAACACACATATTTAAAAGGGAACAAAGACGATTGCCTTAATTTATTCTGTGGTTTTTCACGTTGATAAATTGATTTTGACCAGGAAAAATAACAGTGCGAAGCAGCATTTTATATCCAGGCGCTGATCTGAGTTCAGTCCTTAATCAATACAGATTCATATACATTTGCTCGACGGCAATTACATGCTAAAGTGAATTTCAACTGTAGCTAACTGGCCAACTACAGACTAAAAGAATACAGTGGAAAAGATTCCAGTCCTGCGGCAGAGTTGTAGAACATCACGCCCAGCAAAGCCACTGCGACTCAACCAATGACAAATGCAGAAGGTACTTAACATTGGGCATAGCCTAACAGAATTACTTTACACACTATTTTATCACTGCCGGTGAGGGATACCAAAGATAGTCTGCGGTAACCAGAAGAAAAGGATCACATTATGTTACGACATGCCTGAACAGAAAACCGCAGTATGAAAATGTTCTATAACAGGCACTGAGTCGATGAACAATCAATATAAGAAGTTTACCTTTCAATAATATCCTCCTCCAATTTCCATATTGGTCATGTACTTAATTCAAGGCATCCAGACACCAGTTCCTCTAAATCTTCCTGAGGATTTGCCTTCTTTCTTCTGATAGTGAAAGGTTTGAGCACTAATCGTGAAATTTGACTCAAAGGATCTTGCAAGCCTTCCATCTGATAGTGCCCAAATCGCCAGTCTCTTTTAGTATAAGTTCGCAGTATTGGTTTGTCAAGGCCTCCTGTTATTATATCATAAGAAATTAGAAATGAATGCAAAATGTAATGAGAATAAAATGCTCGTATGATTAATCACCAAGTTGATGGACCAAAAAATAATTTGAATCTTCAGTCCCACAAAAAAATTGTTTTTACAAGTAATATCCCATGGCAATCAGCTTGGAAGTATTGCCACTCTTTTCTGATAAGATGTCAAATTTTGGTCTCCCAAATACCATACAAGATTAACTGACAACATTCAAGTCTAAAAAGACTTGTTAAATATCTTCAACAATAGACGATATTTCATTTTTTTGCATACTTGATAGGGGATTAATATTGAATCTTACAGTATCTCAAACTTAAATAACCGCATTTAAGTCAGTATAAATCACCCATCAAATATACATATGAATATACTTGGAGCTACAAGGAATAATTCTAAAGGAAAATAAAAGAGACTCGAGATATTACCTGCATACATCAGACCATGCTTGTTCACTGCCCGATAAAATGGCCTTGTTTTCTTTTCATTAGCGGCCACTTGAAGTTCTCTCCATGCACGTAGCCTATCCGAGCGTGTTATTTTACCAGATTTCACAACCTACAATCAAAATGCAAGTCGCTTCAATATACAAAAGAACCAGATTAAATACCTTTGTTACCACTAAAACAAATGACAAGAAGGATGCCTGTGCAAGAATATTGGCTTTAGCATTTGTTACCTTTGAAAACAAATGGTAAGAAGGACGTGGAGACCTTGCAAGATTATTGGCACGATCCACTGCTACCAATCCGAACTTTGGACCATAACCATCTGCCCATTCCCAGTTATCGGATATGGTCCAGAATAAGTATCCAATGATTGGCACACCCTAAAAAAAAATTAGTCTGGGTTAACATCTCAACAATTGATCAATTATTTAGTCTTTGGCTGCAGATCCGAACCATGAGCATTGCCGCATAAGTGGCCAGCAGATGTTCTAACATATATGGTCGCCTAATCACATCTGTCTCATCAGCTACACCATTTTCTGAAATGATGAATGGTAACTTAAGATGCTTGTATCTCTCATGAAACTGCAAAAGCACACGGAATAAGCCATCAGGATAGACTGCACGTCCAGATTCACTGTATTCATCAGTCTCCACAAGCTTCAGTCCAGCACCGCAAATTACTTCCTGTATGATCAATTTAAATTCAGCTTTTATTAGTAAGAGGAAAAGAGAGCATCAGACAGGCACAAGACACAAATCAATTTAAATGTATATATGTACATAACCTGCCCATAGTAATTTATCCCAATGTAGTCCAACTTGTCTGAGATGCTATCCAGGAATGGAAAATGTGTCATTGAATTAGCTAACAATACAGCAGCAATGTCGAAGAGTCCATATGGTCGCATAAATGAGACATGGTGAGCCACTCCAACAATTGGATTCAAGGTTGTCCTGAAGTAAGATAATTACATGAGTTTCTTGTAAACTGACAAAATGGGAACCTGCTCTATTGTATTGAAATCATGTTAACATATAAATATCCACAGGTAAAATCAAACTGTGTGGGTCAGAATTTTGTGTTCAATTTTTGTTTCAGGTTGTTAACATTTCAGACCTTTTCAAGAAGTTTCAAACTATCTTATGCAATCATATGAAGTTATGAACTACTAAGTCTCAGTATACAAAGAATGTTCAATGTGTACCTTTTCAATTAATACGGAAACATTTTAATGAAACTTTGGTTCATGCTGAACCAACAATTCCATGCTAAGACCCAAGGCTAAAAATCATTTCTAAGTCTGTTTTCCATTCACAACACCACAAAATATTGAGACACAAAACAAAGTGAATCACAAGAACCTTTTCTCATGTATATAATCATATGCCTTCAAGTGAGCAATAGCCATCCAGTGCATAGCTTGGTAGAAGATGCCAGATGGTAAAGCAGAAGTGGCAGCCTCAAGCATATCGGGGTTACCACCAGGCCAAGAGCCGGCACAGTATGTGAGCATGCAAAAAACATGAGGTTCATTAAACGTCACCCAGTAGTCAACCAGATCAGATACGCAGTCGACAACAACTCTGCAAACACGGGATAGTAGATTAATGAGTTGATCATATGATACAGTTTACAAAAAACAAGTCACAGTTCAAAACCCACACCTTAACTTTAATTCTAATTAACAAGTTTAAAACTATTAATCATGAGCTTAACCTGGTGAATTCCACAAAATAATCAACGGTCTTTTCATGTCTCCACCCCCCATACTCTGCTGCCCATGGTGGCAAAGAATGGTGGAACAGTGTGAGCATGACTTTCATCCCATAAAAGCGAATTCTGTTAATGATCCATTTATATCGCTCCAATGCCGCAAAATTGACCTAAAAGAGAATGTGGGGAGCATTGATTCCATAAATTCAAAGCCAACTTACCAGAACTAAAGTCCAGCATGATTCATGCATTGCTATCATATCATGAAAGATTACTCACTGTTGTTCTGCTACCATTAACCGGTTCCTCAGGCATTATCCTTGTCCAATCTATTCCCATGCGGAACACTTGCACACCCGTATCTTTTGCTAATTTTAGCTCCGTATCAGGATCAGACCAAAATCTTAACCTTTCCTCCCTGAAAATTGATAAAACTTACATGAGTATCATTTATTGTCAGCAATGTTATGTAGGTGCAGCATTTTCTGTCAGAAGTCAGAGCATTGTCTTCTCACTTGGGTCATCTACTTTTTGACATTTTATTTACCAACAAATAAGAAATTTGTACATTGATCTTACGGGTGTGGAACATTATGCCAGGAGGCAACTGCGTGATGACATTCCTCCTCATCTGCCTCGGGTTCTTCAGTTTCTTCATACTTCACAATTCCTCTAATGCTCGCCTCCATGGCTAGTTTAAGATGCTTTTTTCTTTTCATGTTCTTTTTGGAATCTTTATCTTGTAATTTAGCTTGCTGAGCACCACCATCAGCTGCAGCAGAAGCTAAAATACCATCCACCGGTTCTGCACCCTTTTGCGACTCTGGCTGATCACATGGGCTTTCCTCTGCAAACTGAAGCCAGGCATCATTCAGCCTGTCCTCAACATGAGCTGGTGCTGTTGCTAATCCAAAAAAGAATCCCTGTTCCCCTTCTACAGATAATCAATAAAGTCTGAGATAACTGTGGACTTCAGTAACCATATGGGGGAACTAATTCTTTTTATATATTTCTCTTCGTCGTGTCCAGAACAAGATCAAAACTAAGCAAACTGTTAGATATTGATCTTACACAAACACTTCTCCAATAATCAACAACCGGTCACTATTTCACCATTTCAAACTCTTAACATGATACTTACATAGTTGCATGCATGCTACTACTACCTTAGAAGGTAGAACTTAGTATGGTGAATTGGTGATCAGTCTAAACTAAGCCACACACTCCACCAACTTAAATCCATCACACCAACTCAAATCACCTATAAGAGGATCAAAATTGACATTTAACACAACTTTCGACATTTACTAGCCTTCCATAAGCACATTGTCATCACACTCCGCCCATACTCAACAACTCAAATCAGCTAAAGGATGATCAAAATTGACATATAACACCAAGTTTCCACATTAACTAGCCTTCCATTAACACTTTACACTCCACCCCTACTCAACAACCACAAGTATCCGTACTCAACGACTACAATTATCCACACAACGAATTTGAATTTCCATTTCGATAATAAACTCGAAATACAAAAATCAATCAATCCTTCATCACATGCTAGAGTACACAAATAAATAGCCTATTTAATTATTAACCATAATACAAAGCTTGCGTACAACACACATCAATTAATCTACTACATAAGAAAAACATCATTTATTCACTAGTACCAAAACAGAACAAAACATTGCGCCGATCAATTGACAGAAACTCAAACCAATAGATTGAGAGACGGTCACCTTCACTAGGATTGGTGTTAAATTCAGCGAGAATATCATTCGACTCGTTGATAGGGTTATTGAACGGCGTTAAGTTCCTCCGTTTGAATCGAGAGAAGGAGAACGCATTTGCCGCGACGGTGACGGAGACCAAAACGCCGGCGAGTTTGGTCGCCGTCACGAGTACAGTGACAAGTGTCATTTGGTTTTCTGGTTCGTTTGTTTGTTTACATGGATGATGGTTGAGTCATTCATTGCGCAGAGTGTAACGATGGTGAAGAAGATGATATTTGTTCTCATGTGACGATACTGGACACGTGTCCGGCGAGTAATTGACGTGAAGGTTCTCGATTTCCTCTCCTTTTTTGTGCGTAATTTGAGAGAAATGTACAAGTTTCGTAGCGCCATGTACACCTGATTTTCAAATAGGTGGACTGTTGAGTGTTGAGTCGTGTGGCGTACATAGCTAGCTGATCCACTCGCTCACATTTGCCTTTTAGTTTTACAAATTAGTACGTTTTGCAAATATCATGTTGCAATCCTATACTTAATACGGAATTCCGTATACACAAATAGCTTATTATAAAAATGCGTGTATGGATTAACTTCGACATTCCTACTTGTATTTAAGGAATTTCAGTATCATCATCTTCGTACTTGTAGCCTCTGCCTCTACCATTTTAAGACATAATTGACCACAACCAGTGTATATTCATGCCCATCTAACTTCGGGGGTAGGCCCTCATAAAGTATATCCCCCATACATAGGAAATCTATGCTACTAAGTTAGTAGTCATTCACATTTCATCCCTTTTAGTTTTGTTTCCTAGCTATCCTCTGCCATATGTCACATTTCTTATAGAAATTTATTGCATCGATCGTCTTCTAGTAAAATCCTGTTTGAATGATTTTTTGAGCGGTTTTTTTCGGTTCATAATATCCTCAACACTCGAATTCGTGATAGTGTCTCAATTATTCTCTTGCTATATTTTGCTATGGTTCGAATATCTATTATACATCTTGTAATGAATGGTATCATGGCAATTGAAGTGGAAACTCTAGTAGATATGTTGTAATTTGTTTTTTAGTTTTGCATATGTGATTTTATTTCGTAATTGGTTAAATTATGTCCCATTGTCTAAAGAAAATTAGGTATGATTGTTAGTTGGCTACTGAATTCTTGTTTCCCATTGGTTTTATCCGGTTTCACCTAGTTTCATGAAAAGCGTAGCTTCACATAAAACTATTATGTCATTTGCTACTTGCTAGCTAATTCATAAATCAATTGTAGATTTTGTGTAAAGAAACATCTACAGGAAGGTATCAAATTACTCATTCGTTCAATGATATGTATAGGACAATGCAAAACATATTCGTAAATTTATGATACTCTGAATACTAATCGATAAATAACAGTAATGTAAGATGAATACATATTACAAAAAGGTCAATTCCACTAAAATATCACGTGAATTTTTTCCAAGCAGTTAACTAAACTTTGTGTCTACACATTGTTTCTAATCATTTTAAGATTACATGTGCGAATTCACCTTGGAAAAATTATACCAAACAAGAGATCATAATTAATGGACTTTGAATGGTATTTTGGTTATTAACTACTACATCAGTGTGCTAGCAAATGCGTACATGTAAACACATTTCTAATCTCAAACAAACACATGAGAGTGTTATGGAATACATGTTTAAACACATCTCTTACTTCCTACGAAACACAGTAAAACTTGATCACATGAAAAGCACATCAGACTATATATGTGATTAAAAAGAATTGGCCACGTAAAATACGTATTTCCTATTAAACGGTACCTAACTTACAAAAGTAATTATCATTACTTTATATGCCATCCGTATCATCCCAAATTCCGTCACGATTTTAGAATCTAATCAAGAAGGAATGATTAGATACTTAAATCAAAAACTTACTCGGATACCACTACAGATGTAAATAGTGTAACGTCTTCTAAAGATTACAACCAATTGCAACATACAAATCTTAACATAGAAAAGATATTGACGTCCTAACTTAAAGAATAAAGAGAGTATGGAAAAATCTTTATTGACAAGGAACTACACTTCGGTTGTGTTATCTTCAACTGAGATTTACTGAATTGAACTGGACTTAACTGAATCGAATTAAACTGAACTATACTGAACTGAAGTAAGATATAAATTATAAGTAAGTTGAACTTGACTGAACTTCGAACTAAATTAAACTGAATTGAACTGAACTAAAATAATTTTTATGAGAACACACGGTTAGTCTCAAACTCTTAAAAGGTCAACATCCTTGACTAAAAATACACCCATCTCTCCACGCCACTTATTTATCCATTTTGCACCATAATTAACTCATAGATTCTCTGTCTACCCACCCCTACCCCATTTGCTATTTATACCTTCCCATTATCAACATTTTATTTTCTTATTCAAGAAAACAATCCTCCAAATTTCTCTCCTTCCATAGCTAGCAAAAATGGTTCTATCTCACAAGATGGAGAAAATTAGAGATGACATTGAACTACCAATCATTGACCTTCACTCTGAGGAAGCTTCAAACCTCATTGTGAAAGCTTGTGAAGAGTTTGGTTTCTTCAAAGTGATCAACCATGGAGTGCCACAACATGTTATAACCCGGATGGAAGAAGAAACCTACGAGTTTTTCACTAAGCCAGGGTCTGAGAAGCAGCGGGCGGGACCCGCTAATCCGTTCGGGTATGGATGCAAGAATATAGGAACGAATGGTGACGTGGGAGAAATCGAATACCTTCTTTTCGAAGCGAGTTCGAATTCGAATTCTTACAAGTCTGAGGTCATTTCCGCTCATGATCCAAACAAGTTTAGGTACGTTTGCCCTTGTTACATTCAACTTGCATATGTTACACATATAGTCTTAAATGTGTTAATGTAATTGTCCGTGGGTTTTCTAGTATAGAGGAACTATAGATACGTTGCATTTATAAGAGAGTGAGGTCAATGCAACTATGCAAGACATGCTTTTGTTTGTAGGCTTGTCTTCACTTTAGAAGACATCATCTTTTAGTATTTAAGTACTAGTGGTATCATAAACATACGTGACATTTTGCTACATTGAAATATTTTCTTTAAAAAATAATGAAAAAATGGTGAGAACTCAAAATGGTTTGGTCATAGTACGTGGAGTCAAGATGTTACTTGTATCAAACGTGCAATTTTGAACCGGACGTAAGGCTAATGATGAATCTTTCTAATTATTACTTGCATCTTATATTATTTGCATTTCTGCGTAGTAGTAAGTATTAAGTATCTATTATTACTACTAGTAGTATTTATTGACCAATTACTATTAATTATATTACTCCTTCCATTTCAAAAGAAAAGTTTATATTTATACATATTTTATTATATACAACATTTATATTTTCATTTATGTTACATAATTGTTCAGGGCCAATTTCTTAAAATTCGCATGGAACATCACATTTTCCGGACGGCGTGATCATTACTTGCATCCTATAATTTGCAATTCTACCATATTCTATTTTTCTTTAAGTAATTGAAAAATAATGTATTCCCCATAATGAATACCCTAAACTCACTAAACCGTTAAATGGTCTAACAAAAGTATTTATTCAATTAATGTATTCCCCAAAAAGAATACCCTAAAAACTCACTAAACCGTTAAATGGTCAAACAAAAGTATTTGTTGATGTCTCTATTTCCTTACAGTCGTAGTACGTATAAAAGGCTTACAATTTATATTTTGACGGAGTCAAAATATTACTAGTGTGAAATGTGGGCCGGCCGAACATAAGAAATTAAGAATGATGAGAATCTAATTAATTAATTAGTACTAACAATTATTATTACTACTACTACTAGGATTTGTTGACCACTAAACTTAAGTCTTCACAAAGATTTAACATGCCAATATTGGAATTGAGAAGTTGCTGGGATTCAGTTTCAAAGCATGTCATTGGTTGTTAGATTTTATTAGATCAAAGGGAATGGTTATGTATTTACGGATTGTTTAAATAGTGATTAACATCAAAAAATAATGTCGAAATTTATATTTTTAATTAAATTGATGTAATTATGATCGACTCATAAACACTTTGTTAATTATTTATATTGTTTGGAATATTATACTTATAAACACTTTGTTAATTATTTATATTGTTTGGAATAGTATACCTGTAAATCTATTTAGGGCTTACAAAGTAGGAGTAATATTTGTGGAAACATAATCTAGAGTGCTCTGCATGGCCAAACCTAGTATAGGTAGCTAGGCTAGGGTAGATGGTAGATAGGCAAGGTGTAAAGGTCTTTTGATATGAGTACCAGAAAATTCTACTGGTCTGATTGGTTCTACTGCTACAATAATAGTATCCCTGTCCCAACGAAGCTGTCATATTTTATTTTTTATTTAAGAATTTATATTATATAAATTATATTATTTTCGTCTCGAATTTATCTTTCCGTCGAATTAAAAATAAATTAAAAAAAAGTGAACAAAGTAGAAGAGAGGTGATAATGTAGTAAAAATAGTGAATAAAGTAATAAATATAGTGATAGAGTAGTAAAAATGTGAATAAATTAGTAGATGAATTTTTTATTTAGGGATGAAAAGATGATATTTAAACGAGTTAAAATGAATTATGAGAAGAAGGAGTTGAGATTAAGGAAGTATAAATACATATTTTAAAACATATTCCGTTGATTTTATTGTGTTGCCAAACAATCTAATAGTACTTCACCCAATCTCTTTTTGTAAGGATTGGAATTTTAGTTTAAGTTAAGTGAATTAATATATTAAATAGATGAAAAGTAAAAGGAAGTATAGAAAATATGAGAAAGAGAAGACCGCTTGCTGTGGCGGCGGCTGTGAAGCCGGTCGTGGAGTGTGGAGGTGCCGTGACCGCGCGCCTACGACCGGATACTGCATTGTAGTGACCGATTAAATTCAGTCGTCGATTTTTAAAAATTTTTCTTTTGTTTTTAATAATTTTAAATTGAAATAATAATTCAATATTGATACGAATAACGACTATATTTTCAAACATATACGAATAACGGCTATATTTTATCTAAAATGGTGTTTTTTTTTTATTGAATTGGTAAGGAAACAGTACAACTTAATGCAACTTGTGGAATAAAAATAATAAACTAGTACGGAATTTGAATCTACAACAGACAAACACAAACATAAAACACCATTTAATTGTATGACTTCAAGAGTCATCCCCGAACTCTCGGTCCAACACCTTGTACACCTTCCTTTGGTCCGGAATTATCTGAGTTGGGTCGATACTGGACAATTGGAGATACATCTGCAACCTTTGAGTGCGAGTCAAGTCAACATTGGTCTGGTTAGTTGCCGCTTCTAATTGTAGACGTTTCTCCTCTTTTCTTTTGAAGAACGCCAACCTCCTCTGCGCAATCTCAATCCTTTGTGCCTCCAGTTGCCGTTGTCGTGCAAAATCGTTCTTGAAGTCAGCTAAAACACTGCCGGAGGAGTTTGATGAAAGACCACTTTTCCTGAGGGCCTTCGCCTTATCCCGATGCATGGGACGCTCCACGAAGTCATCACTACTCTCACTCATGCACATTTTCTTTCCCGAGCTCTCGTCAGTGTCTTTGCCTTCCACATCATGGAGTTCAAAACCTGGAATGACTCCCCCGAATGGACCGATGCAGTTCATCTTCGTTTGCCACCGATGATAACCTTTCATGGCATGCCAACACTGGAACTCCTTGAAATCTCCACCTTGTGGATGATTCATTTGGTAGAGGCATTTTGCATACTCAATGACATCGTCATCGTTAGTGCCACTCCGAACTCCTTGGACTCGTACAGCCTCATTGTAAGCACTCACCCATTGGTTAACACAAGGCTTGATGCGATTCCAGCGGACATGAAGAGAGTTTCCACTTCATGGTTTGAGCTCAAAAGTCGAGTCCTTCCTTGCCGCATTCCACATATCTAGTACGTGCTTAGTGAAGATTGTAGTGTACTTCACGTTCGTACCTACACATGAATTCTCACTAACCGTCATGAACATGCTGATTAGAGCGAGGTCCTCTGCAACAGAGAACTTCTTTGGACTGTGGGCTGCGCCTTCCACTTCCTCCTCGGGAACGTTCTTTCCTTTTCCCCTCGATGACCCGGCCTTTGCTTTCCCTTTGCCTTTCGATGCGGCCATCTTCCCCTTTCCTTGAACTGGCAGCTGCACCGGTGGAGGTTGTGTCTCTGGTACGGTTTGCTACGATCCCTCATAACCGTTCAGACGAAATACATATTGGGAGTTGAAAGGATTGTATGGTTCATTTGGGTTGTTTGGATTGGTGGATGATTCCGAACTGTGGTAGTCTATATTGTTGAACATTTGCTCGATTTCAGCCGGATCTTTGTCTGCCAACCAAGCATCGATATTTGGATTAATTTTGGTTTTTGGTAGTGATTAAAAGAGTGTTTTAAGTTTAATAGAGAGAAAGAAAGAGTGTTTGGAGGTGTGAAGAAGGAAGTGAAAATGGTCCTCTATTTATAGATTCCGAAAAATATGACCGTTTACAAGAGTATTTTATTTTTTTATTAATAAACATATAAAATTTTTAAAAACAATAAGAAAAGTGTCCGGTCTAATTAGGACCGGACACGTGTCCCAGCCAAACGACTGGGACACTAGCCGTTGGCCAGCCCCAAAACGGTTACTCGATCGGTTGTAGCACAACCG
The DNA here is from genome assembly GCA_036897095.1 of Plantago elongata. Taxonomy (NCBI): domain Eukaryota; kingdom Viridiplantae; phylum Streptophyta; class Magnoliopsida; order Lamiales; family Plantaginaceae; genus Plantago; species Plantago elongata. The sequence continues at coordinate 20,605 of JAYMSP010000951.1, read as the reverse complement.
ATCAAGTTGCGGAGCAGCTACGGCTGCTCCGCGACTGCCTTCTGTGGGCAGCCCGGTCGCGGCAACCGCCGCGATTGATCCCCCAGCTGTTTATGGTGCGGTCGAATATCTTAAGTGTGAAACAAAATGATTGAAAAATTAATAATTGAACATAGCTTAACATCCGAAACGAACATATATAGAATAATTGTTAAATGTGCAATTAAATATGAACTAAAAATATTTACTACTATTTATTATATTTTCATTTTTCGGTTAATTAAGTTCAACTATAATCATGAATTCATAATAAATAAATGTTCAAAATATATAATGATTATTCGATCAAGAAGTCATGTTTTGATCTTTTCCGATTAACACTAATAATAACTAGAAAATTGACATGCATTACTTACGTGTGAACTTTCACGTATTAATATTATTAAACATATTAAATTAATAATAATTTTATATTATAATAGAATTATCAATTATAGTATAATTTTTAATAAAATTAAACGATATAAAATGTTACAAGTAAAAAAGTAGTTATAGTAAATGTTTAAATAGAAAAAGTAAAAGTTGATTCGCTAACTATCTTAATACTCTTTCTTGTTATAATAGTATAATAGAATAATAGATATTATACTTTATTCATCTAAAATATAAGCATGGAAAGAAATATTTTTCGATCTAAAATTTTGTCATACTATATTTTAATTGCACTTTTTATACTTTAAAATTGTTAATGGTCAAAGCATCACATCATGGGACGTAGGGAGAGAGCTAGAGTTTACTTTTATGTTGCCAGCTTTCCAGGTTGTCCCATGTTTAGTCCAAACTTGGATATCCAACTAATCTTTCCTCACCTAAATCAGACATACTTTTCTCCTTACATTTTCTAATTTTGGACATGTAAATATTAATAAATCTCGAAATGAATAAATTGCAATAAAATTTTGTATAGATTGCAGATTGTTTAAAATTTGAATAGATTGCAAATATAAACATATGTTCTAAAAAATGTGGGTGAGGTTGTTACTTCAATTGAAAGACGAACTGAAAATGTGGGTGTTCTAAAAGATTTGAAAGACGAACTGAAAATTTTAATGGGTTGTTTGTGAAAGAACTTCAGTTGAATTGTCTATGAAATTAAATTTTTGTGTTATCATTTGACATAAAGAAAATTTTAATTGTGTTAACTGTAATTTGTTCATCTCATAATAAGTCACATTCAATTTTTAATGGTGACACCGTTCATATTAAACAGTCCACAATATTTTTAGTTGTTGGTGTGGTCGTTACTAAACGCGTACTACAGTGTACAGTGGTACATACAGGTCACATGAGTAGTGATCGATTGAAACTTTTACTCTGCACACACCAACATGCCACTCCCACTAGTACCCCCATGACCCATGCATGTATTATCCTCTGGATATAGAAGATATATTACTTGCAACGTTTTAGTAATACCTTACAGATATGTACGCAATACTACTTGCCATTTTTTTGCCACCTGACTCGATCTTAAAAGTTGAATAAAGCACATCAGATGCAAGTTGCAACTTAGTTTTAACATGTGATTTACCACTGTAAGACGATATGGGAATTGCATATCATATCAAACACGTTTGAAATTGGTAATATGTAGATCAATCGATGAGTAACTACTATTCACTATATATAGTAGTGGCCAGTGGCCACCCACAATATGAGAGGTGGAGAGGAGATAAGAGAAGAAATTAAAGGGGAAAAGGTTATATACAAGTATACAACGTACAAAAATACAGATCATCACATGCATGGTATAGTATGGTTATTTACTTCTTTGTGTATATACTCGAAAGAAAGTAAGAGGAAGCTAGCTAGCTAGGTCCAATCAAATCATAGGATCTTACCAACAATTACTCCCTTTCCTCGATATGGGGAACCTCCATCTTACTGTTTTTACCTTATAAAGTGGACTATAATATTTGATTTTTATTTTAAAAAGTTAAATGTGACTCGAACCCCGACCAATTTATTAGGAATACATATTTTACCAACAGAGCTGCGTTTCGTTATCGTTTGTCGGAGTATAATATTCGTAGCTAACCTTCTCTCTTTTAGGAGGAATTAAAAGATATTAGTGCATCAGTTATGCACTACCAAAACAGAGTCAACCAGCAGTTTACAAGGCCAATTAGAAAACCTCAAAGCTCAAACGTAGCACCAACACTCCAAAACAACAGAACCAACGCTCTAGCTTACCTTCTAATAATCTCACATGCTTATATTACGAGGGAGTATTTGCATACTCAAGACTCGTAACCAGTTCCATGTGAAGTTGAGATTGGAACATATTACGAATAAGATTATACAGTATCATATGTTTTCGATGCAATAAATATCTCTTCGTTCCAGTGGTTGATATGAACGGCTATGAACCATCTAAATGATCATCTGTTAATTACTTCTTGATCCTTGTTTTGTTATGACCTTATAATTATTGTTAATTAACTTTGGTTTTCAAAAAAGCTACAAATGGTGCATGGTTGTATAGTTTAGTGGATGTATTTTGTTATGGAATTGTTAAATGATACGATCGTTTTAACTAAATGTATAATATATTTTTATATATCATAAAAGGTTCAATTAATTATATAAATATAGAATTAGTCTTAATTTTTATAAAATTTATAAAATTATCACATTTTTGACAATATGAATGTATATACACTACGATACCATAACGTAATGAAAATCAATATTACAAAATTATTACTCATACTTTATAAATAATGATGAATTTGATATGTTTATATTATTATAATTCATATTCATAATTGTTAATATTTATTTAATTACTTATTATAATTAAATTAACTAATTTTACATTAATAATTAGAAAAAATGAACCAGAAACTGACCAGGACCGTGTCCTGGCAGATCTGCCAAATCGGAACTTTACACAGCTCAAATATCAGAGCTTTGCTACATCACCAATATTGGAGCTGCTGCAGCAAGACTTGCTCCATATCGGAGCAGACAACCGGCTCCGATTTGCTCAGCTCCAGACCAGCTGAGCAGATCAGACCCGATCTCGCTCTGGTCTGCTACTCCGATCAATTATGGGGATGCCGAAGTTACTTCGGTAATTCTTCGGATCTTTGTGTTCTTCGTTTTTATTTCGATCTATTCGTTCGGATTTTGAAATTAATTCGAATAAACTTGTTTGGATATTTTTTGGGTAGAATTGTCATTTTTTAAAATTGTTGAACTTTTTATAATTGTAATTAATATTGATATTATTTGTTATATATAAAAATATTATTCTCTGTTTAATAAAATTAATTATGCGTTTAACATTTCCGCTTATTATTTGATGCATAGTTCTGTAGAAACATACTAGTTCTTTTATCATCTGGGCCTCTGGGGCTTCCATTGTCTTTTCAAATTGCACAACACCATCATATACAATCATTAGTTTTCTTTTTCCCAAAAAACAAATACAATTAAAACTTACATTAACTTTTATTTGAGTTTAACCAAATTCTTATTCCTACATTTACGTGACAAAGTTGTGTATTAAAAGTATACAATTTATATATATTTTCAAAAGTTTCATTATATGATTAAATTAAACAATTTACATTATAATTTACAGATTAATTCGAATCAAAGTCGAATAATATTGACTGATAAAAATTAATAAGGGCATTTGTTATTGGAATAAAGTATTATTTTCAGATTGGGTTAATTTTAGATATTCCTTATAATTTCCCAATACGATGATGTGATGATAAATGATACCCAATTGCACATGACCAATTTTTTTCTTCTCATTTATCCACTGATGATAGAGTCTATGATATTGATCACAAGATCATTTGGATAGAATAGTATGCTTGACCTTTAGAAAAGTGATAGACTTTGCGACTTAAAAAATGGAGTATATACATATTGAAACTGAAATAGAAGTTGATGAATTGAATTGATGACACACAGGTTAGCAGTGAGTGGTTATGTAGAGGCAGTTAGGGAGTTGGCATGTCAAATACTGGACCTGATAGAAGAAGGGTTGGATCATGGTGGGGCTCATGACCAGCTGAGTGAGCTAATCAGATGCACCGATAGCGACTCCCTCTTCAGGCTCAATCATTATCCACGGGCCGACCACAAAATTGGCTTTGGGGAGCATACTGACCCTCAGATCCTGACCCTTTTAAGATCTAATGCTGTTGGAGGCCTTCAGATTTCTCTTCAGGACGGGGTCTGGATCCCTGTCGACCCACAACCTTACTCTGCCTTTTGCGTCAACGTGGGGGATCTCTTACAGGTCCGTGGTCCCTTATACTTTTATCCTTTTTAACCTTCGGTAGTAGTGAGACCCACAATAAATTGATAATATCGTTATAATTTAAATAAATTCACATGTTTAAAATATAATTAGCTAGTCTATAATATATTACTATTAATACGTGATAAGTGACATTGTGCTTGTTTGTCAAAGAATCAAAGTAAATGATACAAATCCCTCGATTTTACTGAACTTAAACCCGCTGTTTTACATTGAGCTCAACTAAACTATTCATCCGTTAAATTTTATTATGGTATTTGTCATGCACTTAAAAAACTATATCCTATATATTATGTCTCACTTTAACTTTTTAGTAGATATTTTAGATTTAATCATAAATTGTAAAATACCTTGTAATTAAAATTGAAAATTATTAATTAATAAAAAGTTAAAACGTAACATTTAGTTGGTGATGGAGGTAATATTTACCATTTACCATTTACCATTCATGATCTCATGTTAAGCAAGTGGGATGGAACAGAACAAGGACTATGCTCAGACTCCACTGCAGATTCAGGACTATAAATTGGCCCTGTCCACAGAAGCAGACTCCTTTTCACTTCTGATCCAATAACCTTCCATTTGGATTTGACCAAACTTTTAATACATTTTTCCCTCACAAAATTTAATCGTAATCTGGACTTTTGAAAATATCAAAATACCTCATATTATACGAACACGATTTAACATTAGTATGTCTTTTATAACTTCAATTTATTTCCTTAGTCATTTTACAAGATCCATTCTATCTTAGTACCCTTAAGATTTAAATTATATATTGAGATGTATCTTCACTTTATGTGTTTTTCAAAGGTTATGACAAATGGTCGATTTACAAGTGTGAAGCATAGAGCGGTGGTGAACGCGTATGAGGCAAGAACGTCAATGGCATTCTTTGCTGCTCCGCCTCTTGAAGCGAACATAAGAAGCTTCCCGGAGGCATTGGAGAAACCCCACTTGTATAGGAGCTTCACTTGGGGTGAGTACAAGAAAGCTACTTACACGAGGAGATTGGGAGAAGCTCGACTTAACCTTTTCAAATTGCAACTTGATGAGGAAGTTGAAAATGATATGGTGCAAGAGAATTAATTAATTGTTGGGTGCCAACTTATAGTTCGGAATGTGACATTTTATCAAAACAGTCATTGAGTTTACAAGCTCATTTTCATCTCATTACATAACTACATTTTCATATATAGTGGTTTGGATTAAAGTTTTTAAGGGTGAAATTTTGACAAGTTGCGGTGGAAAGATGAAATGAAAAATAGCATAAAATAAATATTTTATTCAAGAACTTATTTAACTTCTATTTGGCAAAAAGTTTCTTTCACCTTGCTCCAAAAGAATAAGTGAAACCTAGCCTACAGAAGTGAGAAATTGCAGTGATATAGAGTATAGAGCATCAACATCCTAATAGATTTATGTGTAATAGACTACTCTAAATATGTACGGCAACTTAAAAGTAGTTGTATTTGTTAACTTACCAATCCACCCATAAAAAATGTTTTACTATACTATACACAATTATACTAGAAAATATAATATAAATATAAAATATAAGTTATATTAAAATAAATAAATAAACAAACCCAATCATAAATTCACGTATCCAATTTGCTCAAGTCTTGAAATATTTTTTGTTTTCATAATTGCCTTCTCCTTTATGTTTCAATTATCGATTAAAATATAGCACTTCTCTAATCAACATCATTCTCACCCAGCACTTCATCATACATAATCATTTTTTCAAAAATTCCCAATCCAATTAAAGAACCCTAATCTTCAATCACTCTATCTTGCTCAATCCAAACAGCGATTTATGTTCCTCGATCCCCTGTGCACGATGACTTCTTCCATTGTTTCTAGGTGCTATTGAAACGGTAAAAAGCTTTAGGGGCTGATTGGTATGGCACTCAAATGACCATTTGGATGAGATTTTGGTGAAATTGTGTTTGAAATGGAATTGAAATGGGGTATTCGAAGTGTATTTTAGACCAAATCAATGTTTATCGAGCCAAATGGAGCGATTTAAATGCTATGTTAATCATCCCTTTAGATTTTGTGTTGTGCAGCTTCTTGGAAAGACTGGTTGAGCTCAGTAGGATTAATCAAATTTCTTGTATTTTTCAGTCGAAACTTCAAAAATTCTTTGAATTTGAATTTCGTATTAACGACTCCTGTGAATATACATTGGAAGTTAACAACTCTCTTTAGCAGAAAACTGATGAAATAATTTGCAGGGCCAAAGAATTGAAAAGCTTAATTTGAATTATAATGCTTTTAAGCTATTCAATCCAATTCTCTGAAAATCAAAGTAAGTAGAAAGATCTTGAAGTTGAATTGAGGCAGTAAATATGCTAGTTCAGATCTGGAGCACACAAGATTTGAGGATGAAATGTTAAGGTCCGCCGGAGGATGAGTGGTGATTAATTTTATTTTTTAATAAAATATTAGTAAATTAACAATAATTTTTAATAGAATAGTAATCTAAGAATTAAAAAGTAACTAAAAGATATATTTGATAAAAATTTTAATGTACAATTACTATTTCATGTTAACTATGCACGACCCCTATCTCATAATAGAAAATTCCATCTATATTTATATTTAATGTAGATGTACATCTCATTTTTTAAGGAGAACACCTATCTCATACTTGTAAAATTTATGACCCCAATTTGTATATAATACTTTGAAATAAATAAATTAATGAGAAAAAATAAACTTTTATAGTAATACTTTTTTTCTTCCGGTGATTGGAATTGGTCATCCCCCAATTGTTTGCAAGTTGTATTTTGGTGATGGAGTTGTGTTCGAGTGGATAGCAATGGGCCTTGTGGATCGGGTCTTCATATGTTTCAGTTTTGGTCCATGATTTAATAGTCCATGGGCCGAGAAATGTAACAATAACAACAAGAAACGGATTAAAGAATTAGTTGAGCACTTGAGCTGAACTGGATCCAGGGACCAGGAACATGTATTGAGCAGGAAATCGCAAAGTTCTTAAACAAGTTTCTGTAGAGTCTAGCCCAGGCCCAAAATGAAGCCATTTGATCCATGATTTCATTTCCTTAATTTCTTTTTGTTCATAACACCTTCTATAGTAAAAGGATTAACAATCATAGTGTTTGGAACGGAATGACAAGCTCATGCACTCCGTATCATAAGACTACATGTTCGATTATTCAAAATGGTGATTATACTCACTTCATAGAGAATGGTGTTAATTAGAGTCCAGAGTCGAATGATAAATTCGTACTTGATCATTAATTATAATTGTAATACTAATCAATTGTAATTGTAATATATTATATCTAAAAAAAATATAATATGATTAGTCGATGTAGTCAAAAGGATTAGGCTGCAGATTGCTTCTAATCACACGCTTTGGAGGTATGTCAAAATGAATTTTACTAACTGCTTATTAATTAATTAATTAGAACTATATAGGTTTATATAGAGTATCTAGGTGTCGTTGATTCGTCCACTATTAAGGATAAAACTTGGACTAATCATGTTTACCTGACGAACATTTTGACCTAATTATTATTTTAGGGGTTAAAAAGTAGACAAGCAAATGTAAGTTTTGTGTAAGTTCTAGAAGTCCACGACCAAGATTAGTGATAATGTACGAACTAATAATATAATTTAAAATAGTCATTATGAAGATTATTTTTTCTTCAATGCGTAGTTAAAAATATAGAATATGGAATGAAAGATGACTGCATTTTGTGATATTATATATACGCCAATTATGGGCTGATTTTCAGTGTCATTGCATGTAATGTCAACTAATACATCTTATCAATATTAAAATAAACTTGTCAATGTTGATGTTTTAACATCTTGTAATCTAATTATTGCACTATATTGGAGAAAACTAGTTCTTAAATATATAATATGTATATGATAATGTAATACTTTTTGGAACATATTGACTCAATTTATTAGTACATTCATGTCGTTGACATTCTCATAGTGACATTTTTGTTTAGGTATTGGAGCACAATTTCATCCTGAACCTAGATAACCTTATCTCCAGTGGCTTTTATCGAAATTTAGCTCAATACATTGCTTTTATCTCCAGAAGCTTGAACTTTAGTGTTGCAAGGATCATATATTTGCGGGATAGGAACTACTAGTCCACCTTAAATGAGTTCACCATAATATATTTTATCATGGGTGTTTTATGAGAAGTTTATAAGATGCGCAAGTGATAAAGTTAAATGGGAAGGACACGTGTGTGAGTGTGCTCAATTGATAATAGAGCTTATTGGGTGTTGGTCCATAAAAAGACTAAAGGGGGAGGGGTGGGGTGAATAGTCTTTTCAATCTTTTGTCGATATACACGATTTTTCAGATACTTCTAATCAAAGATCGAAAGTCTTTGTGCGATGGATAAATGAGGTTGTGCTTAGCAAAGAGTAAATGTGTGTGTGTGTTGCTGAAATATACAATACATAAAGTAAATGACACATTAAGTATAGTGGTATTTGGAGGTGGCATAACCCTCCAACTAATCCACTCGGTCTTCAAAGACCTAGAATCCACTAGAACATATAATTGATTTCTCCTTACAATTGATCCTATTCTAAGTTTCTATAACAAATGGTTCTTAACAAAATGTTCCCCCTGAGTTATTCCCCAGCTCCTAGAGCCACACTTCATGTACTCAAGATAACCTTGGAGTTATTCCTTGATTTTCCAAATCAAGTACTTATTGTACTCCACGCCTTGATGGTGTTGGTTATATGTTGATTCTCAGGTAGCTTCTCTTATAACTTTTCAGCTATGTTTTCAGAGAGCTTGAACAGATGACACTACTTAATATACTTGTCCAATATATGGCAGGTTCTCCTTTACTGACCCAAGATTGTGAGATTTGTTTAAGAGAATGAACCTCAGATAGTTATACAATAATTAAACTCTTTCACAAATTACACTACTTGTTGAAAGATCAGGACACTTAGAACTACTAGTGAATTCTCGAGCTTGTTAGTCGCAACAGATAGCTTGGAGAATTGTAGTAAGAATGCTTAAGAGAATACTTGCTTGATAGTTGATATGATCGTAGTTCGTATGAATGTGTGTATTTCCCAGCTTCTAAGTGATGATATTTATAGGTGAATTTGATAGTCGTTTGAATAGTATCCATTAGACATATTTCAAATTCAATCCGTTCATATCTTGAAATTAGTACTCCCATGCGTATATATCTCTTCAGAGAGCTCTGTACAAGGATAATGACATTTATGTCCAGCATTAAATGCAATGTACTATATTTCGTCTTGTAGTCTCAACGGATGCATGTAGCTTTCTGAAGCATCACATGTACCATCTCTAAGAAACTTGTTGTGACTTTGTTTTGTGAACAAAACACAAGTTTTCATATGACTTTCTGGAAGCAACAATCTGAAGAGACTTTCCTCCTTTGTCTTCAGATACCTTTTTGCAAAAGGTCTTCTCATTTGCTTGGATGCCTCATTCTTGGTCTTGTTCGAGCTAAATTAATAATTACATCCAGAGACCTAACATCCTATTACAAGGTTTCTAAAAACTATCATACTTGGTGTATTTCTTCATTATAATGGTCAAGTGACCTAGATTACTAAACACCTTTCTGAAACTAGTATAAGTCATTATGTTGAGTGATCAAAATACTAACATATATTCCTAACAAAATTTCCCCTTTTCGATCAGACAACAATGACTATCACTAAAGTCTTATTACATATTGGAGAAGTCAAATTTCCAGCACTTAATCATTTCAGAATGATATAGCAGTGAAGTTCAAAAAAGTGCATAAAGTAAGACATCAACCAAATCACAAGGAGTGATCTTTGCTAATAAGTTATCTTCTATTAAAGTATCTGAGAGTATGATCATCATATTTAACAATTACATAACATAAGATAACTTACAAGAATATATCAAATGAATACATCAACAAATATACACAAAACAATAAATAAGGAAAATAGAACAACAGGAGAGTCCAAGCTCCAAGGAACATTCTAAGCCCTTAGTCTTCAAATCTTTAGAATCTTCAAAACACTTAGGTTGTCAACAATCGTAAGCTCTTCAGTCAGTCCTTCTTGAGTTAGCCTCTGAATCTCTTATCCTTGTGCTCTCTTTTGTCAATGACATAGTCAAAGAGATAGGTTCTAAAAGCCATTTCAGTTTCTCTGGCAACCTTACACTTTTCTTTGTAGTCCAGATCATGATTCTTCTTGTGAAACTATCTAACCCAATAGACTCTTCCCCATTTACAGGCATGCTCAATCTTGGTCTCAATCAGTTTGAAGTACTTGTAGATGACTCTCAAGTAGTGTAAGTCATCTTCATATTCTTCCTTATTCATATATAATATGACTCATGTGCTAACACTCCAAGCTTATTTTGTGAGCTATATACTGTTCCCATCAATTTTGGTACTTTATGAACATCATTTGGTCTGTAGATAGGAACCTCTTCCTTCACATCCTTATCCATGGCATCTCTTCTCAGTTTTACTTCAAAATCAAGCCATGTCTTCACATGAGCATGATTTATCAGATGGGGTCTGTTGACTTACCATGCCATCATCTGGTTAAAGATAGGATCAGAAAATTTTCTATTCAGCAATAAGTGCTGGAGATCCAGAAGCCATTCAGTTGTCTTTTGCATCGGTATGCAGACTGGCTTTCATGAGTCTTGGTGTACTCAATTAATGCATCTTCTGGCCTGGGAGGAAGTTCTTCATTGTTGGTTCTCCCAATCCTTGCATTTCTTCTCTGTCTTCTGTTCATTATGGGATGCTCCCTAGATGTGTTCTGAGTGGGGGTATATCTTGAAAAACTACCATGGACAGATTTGGAATGTCCAGATGGTGTTTTGGCATCAATAGGAGTTGTAGCAATAGGTTCAGATACCTCATCAACTCTCTTCCTCTTTCTGTGGTGAGGATGCTCATCATGATTAGTATCATATTCACCTTCCAGATAGTTGCCTTGATCTTTTTGTGAGCAGGTATCTTCATTACCTTTCTTCTTCTTTATGATCTCACATTCTTCTTCTTCTGCAGAAGGTTTATAAGATTTCATTGGGGACTTGGTTCCCCTTGGATTTTCCTATGAAGCTCTTGCTCTAGTTAGTGGGGTGGTGGTGGTAGACTTTTGGTGGAGGGAGGTTCTCTTATGGATAGAGGTTTTTCTGCAGGCTGCTTCCTCTTGCATGTATCTCTTCTGCTTCCTTCGTCCCTTAGTCATTGTAGCCTGAGTCAATCTTACATAAGCTTCTTGCAGAGAATCGAATTGTGCACTCAAAGCATTCTGGCCTTGTACCAGTTTCTGAACTTCAGAATGTACGGACTCAAACTGACCAAGTAGCAAGTGCTCTCTCTTGGAGACCTGCTCCAATGGCTCATACACTTTGCCTACTTTTCCCGCAGCATAACTTGATTCCACGAGTGCTTTCTAAACTGTCTCTAAATCCTCATCTCTTTGCATTCCCAGATCTTTCTGTGCTATCATGAGAGACGTGGTCCTTCTGGTCATCAGCTCAGCAAAGGCTTTGAACTCTGGAGGGATGGTGGCCAAAGCAATGTTGTTTTGTTCAATTCATTCTTCAGATTCTTCAGAACTATGAACTTGTTTTCAAAACAATTGTTGTTCTCTGGAGCTTTATTAAAAGCCCTAGGTGCAATCCCCTTTCTCTTCAGATGAGACACAACCATGTGCCCATTTAGATTGTCCACCTCCATTTCTACCTCATCCATTCCAGCAGGATGGTTAGGACCATCCTCATCAGACCAATTATCAGAGGACTCAGCTTCAAGGACAGCAATGGCTTTCTTCCCTTTGTCCTGAGATGGTCCATCTAATTGCAATGCAGCCTCAGCATCCTGCTTGTTTTCTACTAGTGATTGGTAGACACTCATGCTCTTGGGAAAGACGGGCTTGTAAGTCATCCGCCTTCTAGTTTCTTCATCCGCATCCAGAAATGCTTTTTCAAGCTGTTGTACGATCTCTTTAGAGAATCCTTCATGCATCACCACAACAAAACTGTAACTCTTTACAGAATAGGTGTCATGGATGTAAGTCTCCAGATCCAAGGCTTTTTATTTTCTAGCCTTTTTGTCTATCAAGCTAGAAATATTCGTAAGATCAACACGTCTAAGTTTTTGCGATGACTTGAATAGATGGAGATGTTTCTTTATGGTCTTCTCTCTGAAGAACTTGTGTCCCACATCAGAAGATGATGCAGAAGTTGAAGGTACAATGCTTAAAGCCTGAAAGAGAGAAAATTCTTTTAGTTTCAAAGACTTTAAAGCTATCTGAGTTTTGAAAGATGAATTCAAATTTTGAATTACCTGAGTTTCAACTACAGGCTCAGAAGGTTCTACCATTTGATTGGCAGCCTCAGACACTTCATTGCGAAGGTGAGACAATGTAGTCTGTTCCTCAACAACTACTCTTTCGACTTGAACCTGAAAATAAAAACTTATAAATTAAACAGAGAATTTTTTTTGCGAACACTTGTTGTTATCTGAGATTTCACTTACCTCCTGTTGGGGAGGCTCAGAAATAACACGTTCAGAGACTTCGCAGCCTATGAAACATTCTCTTTTGGTGAAGTTGGAAGGGCTTCATCAATATCCATTGGCTAAGAAGGAGTTGCAACTTTTTTTTTTGGCGCCTTTACTTCTTCTTGAGCCTTAAGAAAGTAAACAATGTAAAGTTAAGAATGAGCAAGTGATAATATAAAAATTGCCAACTTTCTGAAGAATTGTAGCAGAAGGCTCAGCAAATTGTTCTTCAGAAACCTTGAGGGTTTCTGGCAATTCCTTCTCAGCTTGTGATGTTTCCATCATTGCTCTTCTTTCTCAGTTTGCGCCTATCAGAAACATTATCAAGTTAGTAAACTCAATAAAAATGCAAGTAAGAAAAGATTCACAACCTTCAAAAACTGACTAAACATGTGTAACATGCTCAAATTCTTTTGGTGTTGAGGCTTGGGAGCCTCTTCTTCTCTTTCTGAAGAAAGCTTTGCAGCTTCTTCTTCTGCTAATGTTTCTTCTTGGACCTGTAACAAAGAGAATTTATGAGTGACAAGTAATAAACAACTAAGCTTAAACAAGTCAGATATAAACTTCTTTGCTACCTGAAGTGCTCCTTGTTGAGCTTGTGAATCCTCTTCTCGGTTAGAAGATTCTAGCACTTCAGACTCAAGTTCCCGTTCTACAACTTTCTGGAAAACCTGTTTCTCTACATGATTTTCTTTAGCAATGTCGGTTGCTGGTGTTTCTGACTGCAATATTTCAATAGATGGGTTTGAGATAGAAACGTTCATAACCACAGTCCTTGTAGAGTGAAGGCAATGTCAGCATCCTCCATCACTACATCATCTGCATTCAGATACTTTTGAATATAGTCTAATGAGCTTTGAATGGTTGTGGTTGTTGTTTCTTGTGTATCAATATTGTTCTCAGCGACCCAAGTCTTGGATGATTTCTCAGAAACTTCACCCAAATTGGAACCAGACGCCTTCGATGCATCAGTGGTTTTCTTTGAAGCTTTGAAGATCTAAGTGAGAACTACATCATCATCATCAAATTCTTCTATAGTGGGCACAAAATTATCCATAATTCCTGTAGTTTCTGGAGAGAGAGAGAGAGAGAGAGAGAGAGAGAGAGAGAGAGAGAGAGAGAGAGAGAGAGATTTACAATAGTCTTGCTCAACATCTCCTCCTTCCCGGACACATCTTCAATGATGGGAGTGGTAGATGGAACTTCAAGAACATTATGTGGATTTTGAGTACTCTCTGCAGGAATGGTCTCTACAGGAGCCTAAAAAACATTCTGTTTCTTAGCTACTCTCCTTTTGGTTCTTGTTTTCTTATGTGTCACCTCAGAAGGTGCAACCTCTTCAGCAACCTCAGGCTCTCCTACAACCCTTCTTTTCAGCTAGTTTCTATAATTGAATTTTCAGAGCATGTCACTGGTCTCAAGCTTCTCAGGGTTTCTGAGCTTTTACCAAATTTCTCCAGAATCAGCAAATTTTTAGTCCATATATGACTGTGGCTTTTGGCTCAGCAAGACCTTTCTCAATCTTGACATCAAAGCTTCTGAGTGTTTTGATAAACTTCATGAACACGTACTTACCCCAATTGAAAGGGCTTTCCTGATGTTTCATGAGTTGGGACCTCATCAGATACATAGACATCCATCTCTCCAGGCTCATTTGATCTGCTCCACCCTTCATACCGTCTATTGCTCTGTGCAGAATGCAGGCTAGCACATTCCAGTGCTTGTATAGATACCTCACTCTAATATCTCCCAAGATGAAGGTTGAGGGAGTGTCTGCTTTGGACATGTAAGAGAACTCGTTGTAAGTTCCTTGGCACCTTACAAAAGGATTTCGTCCTTGGGGCTCATCTCAAATTCTTCGTCTTCATTGACCAAGCCAAAAAGGTCAAAGAAACCTTGGCAATCCAGGTCAATCACAAGGTTTTGCACCTTGGTTTTAAAGGACACTTTTTCAGTCCCGTTGACCAGCTTAGTGGTCACTTCCGAGTTATTGTAAAACTAACTCAAAAACATCCAGTGATGAAGTTTCACTGGGAAGGGCTGAAAGAAATCCTTTCAGGTTTGCTTTTTCAAGCAAAACAAAAACGGAAGTTCTATCCGCCTGCTCTGAAATTATAGCCTCCAGATGCTTCTCCACAAAAGCACCACCATATTGCATCATGTGGTTGGTGGTCCAGTGGTCTGGGTTGAAATCCCCTTGGAGTCTATTGTTCGAGATCTCCAGATTTAGTGCTTGCTTTTTAGCAGCAGCAACAACAGTAGAAGCCTTAGAACTTGAAGCACGTTTGGGAGCCATTTAATAGTGAAAGATTATCTGAAATCGAGAGGATTAAGTTCTGGATTAGTGCTTCTTTCTCAAAAGACTAGAGAGAACATAAGTAGTTGTAGGTTTTCTTTGCAGAAAATTAGAGAGAAAATGCTATTTTGATTCAAGTTGTGAATTTTGAATTTGCGAAAAATGTTTTTCTTTTCTCTAAATCCTTTATCCATAACATTAGAATCACAATGGTTACAAAATACATACATACAATATGAATTTGTTACTCTGTACAATGCATTGACGTGATAACAAATAACGCTTAGCATTAAATGAAAGTGGGGCCAAAACTATCTCTCTACTGTCAGTATTATCTCACAGTTTAATCTCAATCGTCGAGATAAAGTGAAATTTTCATCAATGGCTATCAATGCTCCTCCAGCAATGATTTCGGTCAACAAATTTTACAGTGCCCTCATTATGAATTTTTGGCTTGATGTAATCACAAGTCACTCTTATCGTGGGAGAAGATAAAACCTTTGCACTTATCTTTTTGAGATCAAATCTTGTTTTATGGGTGTTATCATGTAAATGGTAAAAACACATAAACCTAGACACAGTTTGACTTCAGAGAATTGTACTTGTGTACTATTTTCTTCCCCCTCACGAAAGTGTTATGACACCTTTCTAATTTCCCGTCCCAGAGACCAAAAATACACTTCAATAGTATCTGAATACCCGTTTCAGAAACTTGGAGTTATTTGTACCATAATGCCATAGAATTTCTTGGATACCCGTTCCAAAAACTTAGCAACTCTCTATAACTTTGTTCTCATAAACCTTAGCTTCTTTTTAGTTCTTGGGTAGCTCCATCAATCCAAGATTATGCCTCAAATTCAAGAATCTGCTTTCTTGCAATGTCTTAGTGAAGATATATGTAAGTTGATCTTCAATGCCAACCTTAAGTATCTCTATATTGCCCTTCTCAACGTGTTCTCTGATGAAGTGGTGTCTAACATCAATGTTCTTGGTTCTAGCATGAAACTTGGGATTATGAGTAATCGCAATAGCATTTGTGTTGTCATAGAAAATGAGAGTTTTCTCTTCATTGAGTCCATAATCTCTGAGTTGTTGTTGTATCCAAAAAATTTGTGATGCACAACACCCAGTGGCAATATATTCAGCCTATGTGGTAGAAGTAGCAATTGAGTTTTGCTTCTTGCTAACCCATGAGATAAGTCTAGTTCCCAGAAACTGACAAGTTCCTGAGGTACTTTTCCTATCAAGCATAGTCAACATCTGAATAGCCAACCAAACTCAAACCACTATCCTTCGGATACCACCACCCAACTTCTACAGTACCTTTCACATACCTTAGTATTTTCATAGCAATGTTGTAGTGTGATTGCATAGGATTTGTCTGGAATCTAGGACACACCAACTGCATATTGAATATCAAGTCTGTTTGCAGTAAGGTAGCGGAGTGAACCTATCAAATTCCTATACTTTATGTTCTTCAACACTCTTTTCAGATTCAATATAAGTCATTTTGGTTCCTATGCTCATAGGTATCTTTGCATTCTTTTCAGAAGGCTTCAGATTAAACTTGTTGAGCATATCCTTTGCATACTTTGTTTGATTAATGTATATTCCATCATCAAGTTGCTTGACTTGCAACCCTAGGAAATAGTTCAATTCTTCCATCATGCTCATCTCAAATTTTCTTTTCATGAGATCAACAAAGTCATCACAAAGTTGCTTGTCTTTAGATCCAAATATGATGTCATCAACACATACTTGAACTAAAAGTAGTTTTCCATCATGGTTTAAGGTAAATAAGTTTTATCAACATCACCTTTCTTAAAATCACTTTCCAGAAGGTATTTGGCAAAAGTGTCATACAATGCTCTTAGGGCCTGTTTCAGTCCATAGAGCTTTCTGTAATAGACCATTCTACGTTATGAGGAAACTTCAAAGCCTGGTGGTTGATCAACATAGACTTCCTCAACAAGTTCACCGTTCAAAAATGCACTCTTGACATCTATTTGGTAAACTTTGAAGTCATTATGAGCTGTAAAAGCTAGGAATAGTCTGATTGCATCCAATCTTGCAACTGGTGCATATGACTCATCAAAATCTAAACCTTCAGTCTAGGTAAATTCTTTGGCAACCAACCTTGCTTTGTTTCTGGTTATTTCACCAAACTAATTCATTTTTTTTTAATGAAAATCCACTTATTTCCAATCACATATATTCCTTCTATAAATGGAACTAGTTTCCAGACCTTGTTTCTCTCAAATTGATCAAACTCTTCTTGCATTGCAGAGATCAAGTCTTGATCCATTAATGCATCTTCAATAGTCTTAGGTTCAATGCTTGAGATAAAACAGTCAAAGAAAGAATCAACATTTTCAGCTATTGCTCTTCTAGTTCTAACACATTGATCAATTGGACCAATCACATCCTTTGCAATTTGCAAAAGTGCAAAAACAAGCAATACTTGACTCCTACAATGGTAGTCGAGCACTTGAAACGAAACGGATTCTTGCATGAGTATAAGGTATGGAATCATCACATTGAGGAAGTAGAAACGTCCAATACAAAGTTCACCTGAATCGAATGCTACTCGAGTTGGGGTCGAACGAATGGTGTATAATGCTGCAGGGCCAGATTTTATGGACACCGGTAATACTGAGATAGGGGGGGAGTGAAGGAACCCCCGAACCCCGAGGATCAATTGTTCTTTGACTTGTTAGAATCATCAAAGAAGCCGGTTTACCCGGGGTGTCAGCTAACAAAGTTGTCTTTGTTGGTTCGGCTAATGAGTTATAAGGCTAATGGCCAACAATCTGATTCGAGCTTCAATGAATGGGTAGAACTCATGTCGGCCCTTTGTCCTGCTAAAGATAACCTAGTTCCCAACAACTTTTACCAGGGGAAGAAGAAGATGTGGGGTTTGGGATTGCCAGTGATAACCATAGACTGCTGTCCGGAAATGTGCATGATCTATTGGGAGGACGATGCAGATCTGTTGCACCGTAAGTTTTGTGGTAAGGAATGGTACAAACGTTACAAGGAGGGGGTTGTGAAGAAATGACAGAAGAAGAATCTACCACATAAGAAAATGTGGTACTTCCCACTAAAACATCGTTTGAAGAGATTGTATGCTTCAAGTGCATCTGCAGATAAAATGAGGTGGCACAAGGAGCGAGTCATCTCGGATAATGCAGTAGATGGTAGAATGGACCATCCAACAGACTCACCCGCTTGGAAATTTAACGAAAAGACATATCCAGAATTCTCATATGAATCAAGAAACGTACGGTTGAGACTTTGTACGGATGGTTTTAACCTGTTTGGTAGTGAGCGAAAGTACTCTTGTTGGTCAGTGATGCTCAGACCTTAAAATATTCCCCCTGGTGAGTGTATGAAGGAGCCATTCGTGTTTCTAATGGCATTGGTGCCTGGACCGAAGGATCCTGGACTTACTCTAGATATTTTCATGCAACCACTAATAAAGGAGTTGATTGAGTTTTGGAGGATGGTATCCCTGCATATGATGTGTCGACCAAAATGAACTTCACTCTGAGAGCAGCCCTTCTATTGACCATAAGTGACTTTCCTGCATACTCCATGCTATATGGAAGGAAAATCACAGGGAAATATGCTTGTACACATTGCTTGGAGGATACCGATACATTTAGATTGAAGGGTAGCGGGAAATTTCGTTGGTTTGATTGTCATCGTAGATTTCTAGAAAGTAGCCATTCTTTCAGAAAGAACAAGGATCAATTCTTGAGAAACAAAGTCGTAAATAAAAAAGGTCCAACACATCAAACTGGTGAACAAATTCTTGTAGAGATTGATAGATTGGGTCTTATGAAGGTGACTGAACTTGGTTGGAAGAAGCATAACGAGAAAATTGTCAAAAAATGTGGTTGGAAGAAGAGAAGCATCTTCTGGGACTTGCCTTATTGGGGCAGCCTTCTTATCCGTCACAACTTAGATTTCATGCACATTGAGAAGAACGTATTTGAGAACTTATTCAATACAATTTGCAACATTGAAGGAAAAACCAAGGACCATGCAAAGTCTAGAGCCGAGTTGGCGGAATGGTGTAAAAGGCTTGAGTTGTCAAAGAAGGATAATAAAGGTAAGTGGCCAAAAGCGTGCTACACAATTGACAATGAATCTAGGTCAATTTTGTTTGATTGGGTGAAGGCATTAAGCTTCCCAGACAATTACGCTTCGAAATTAGAGATGTCTATGGATTTGAAGAAGACAAAGGTTTTTGGGATGAAGAACCACGACTGTCATGTGTTCATGGAGAGGTTAATCCCCGTAGCATTTCGAGAACTGCTACCTAAACATGTATGGATTGCTATAACAGAGTTGAACTTATTTTTCAAGAATTTAGGCCTAAGGGTGGTTCATGACAAAGTGTTGGAAGATCTTGAAAAAAACATACCATTGATTCTTTGCAAGCTCGAGCGTATCTTTCCACCGAGTTGGTTTGATTCTATGGAGCACTTGCCGGTTCACCTTCCACATGAAGCGAGACTTGCTGGATCGGTTGAATATCGATGGATGTACCCCTTTGAGAGGCACTTGTGAAAATTGAAGAAATATGTCAACAACAGAGGAAAACCTGAAGGATCTATTGCCAATGCTTACATTCGAGAGGAAACTGCAACCTTCTGCTCTTATTTCTTTGATGAAAACGTACCTACGAAGACAAATAGGCCATCTAGAAATGCAGACACTTATGAAGTGCAAGATGACGATGAGTTCTCCTTATCTGTCTTCAGAGTATCAGGGAGACCTATTGGTGGAGCTAAGAAAGAAATGTTGGATGGGAAGGAGTTGAAGGCAGCTCATTATTATGTCCTCACGAATTGTGCTGAGGTTGACAAGTATATGGTGATATTTGCCAGGTCAGCAACACTTTCTTTAATTTTAATACATATAGCTAGTTAAGTTTGTACTTCAATTATAACTATCTAGTCGCTAGACTTATCATAATGTCAATGTTTGCAGTGTTTTCAAAGAACGTTGTTTGGTGAAGAATCCTCACCTGACAGAGGATGCAATCAAAGAACTACTTGACTTATAACTAGAATCATAATTTCCAGATTGGTTCAAAGAATATGTTTGGGACCCCACCAACAACGTCATAAGCTTGTACTTAAAGGATCTTGTAGAGGGGCCATATAAGAAGGTCTACACATTCCCAGGTTATATTTTTAATGGCCTTAGGTTCCAAACGACTTAATGTAACACGGCCAAGGAGAAAAGTAACTCTGGGGTATGCCTTAAGGGTGGAGATGATGCAGACGCCAATCTGTTTGATTTCCACGGGAAGCAAAAAAAATTAGTGCGCATTGAATATCCCGGCGTGCCATTGAAACGAACCTTCTTGTTTCATGTTGACTGGTATGATCCGAATACACAAGGTACGGGG